>AWOL01S0074125.1:521-36433 GCA_000715115.1 Nicotiana otophora | reverse complement strand
ATATATATATATATATATATATATATATATATATATATAAACCTGCACAAAAAGTGCAGCAAGTGTAGCATGAGTACATAAATGAACGTGTACCTAGTAAGTATCTAGCCTAACCCCGGAGAAGTATTGACGAGGGGTCGACATCGATACTTACTAGTGGTCCAATAAATCAAGTACAACTGAAAGTAAACAAGTATGGGCCACGGTAAAAACAGTGTAAACAAACTTAAGCATGTGGTACGATCCTCCTCTGAACAGTAAACGCAAGCCCTCAATTATCGGTCACCTCCTCAACCGGAGTATATGTGGAATATGGTCCCTACCAGATAGATCGTCATAACTCAAATTAGGAAAACTCATGGATACGATGGCTTTTTGCTAAATATCACGCATGACGCTGCCGAGGCGAACGACCTGATCCCATAAGAGTATTTATAGAAATACCGAGGCGTACGGCCCGATCCCATAATAATGTGTGCACTGCCGAGGGTCGAACGACACGAACCATAGATGCATCTATTATACTACCAAAGCGAATGGCCCGCTCCCATGAGAATATGAAACTTCAACGGATCCTTGACCTCACTCACAAAGATACATGTGAGTTATGAAATGTAAAGGAGCTTTTCAATGAAAACGCACAACGCGCGAGAATTTAGTAAGGGAAAAACACAAATTATTCTGCGGATTATCAAGTAGCTCGTCACATCTCTACAATAGCGAATCTATCATCCTATGCAAGTCTAGTCTCAATTCGCAATGCGAAATAAAGGAATTAAATGAGCAAAGATAAATCAAATAGTACAATTATAGAATGGCGTGAACCTAAGTCTACCCGGACATAATCAGAAATTCTAGCATACGCACGGACACCCGTCACCTCATACGTGCGTAGGTCCCATAACATGTAGCACATAAGAATATAATACTTATGGGGTAAATTTCCCCTCACAATATTAGACAGGAGACTTACCTCACTCTGAAGTTCCACAACCGGCTCAACTGCCTCTCTAACACCTCAATCTGATGCCCATCAATCCGAAACTGATCAAATACCATGAAAACTAATAAAAATATACTGCAATACTCATAATTAATTAATTTATAAAAATTCTCAACTCCGTTCGAAAAGTCAACAAAGCCAACCCCGGGCCCACGCCTCGGAATCAAACAAAATTTACAAAAATTCGAACACCCATTCAACAACGAGTCCAACCATACCAAAATCACCCAATTTCGATATCAAATCGCCACTCAAATCCCCAAATCTTACTCTCACCTAGCTCAAAATTCTCCAAATTCCACCTTAAAAATACATATTCTAGGGGGGGAGGGGGGAATTCAATGGGTATTCAATATTAATAGATAAAAATGACAAAAAGTGGCTCACCTGAAGAAATCGCGTGAAATCCCTCTCAAAAATCACCTCCAATCGAGCTTGCAAAGTCCAACAATGAAGAAATCTTGGAACCCTTCAAATTAATACACTGCCCAGGCATTTCGCACTTGCGGTTCACTTAATCGCTTCTTCGGCCTCGCAGGTGTGGCCAAATCTCCGCTTATGTGGTTTTGCCTAAAGGCCCCTGCCTTAGCTTTTGCGGAGTCACACTTGCAACCTGGGCTCCGCTTCTGCGGAAACAACGACCTCACGCCCCCTTCGCACATGAGCATCTCTTTCCCGCATCTGGGATATCGCAGGTGCTGCCAAAACCTCGCACCTGCACATCCCTTCTGCCCAGCACAACTCCGCACCTGTGATGCCAAACACGCCCATGCGGTCTCGCACCTGCGACCAAAACCTTTGCAGGTGCTTCAGCAGCTCCCCAAGTCCAAACTCATCCCGATTTCCAATCTGAATCGCCCTCGAGGCCCCCGGGACCCCATCCAAGCACATCAACACATACCAAAACACGATACGAACTTAATCAAAGATCACGTCAAACAACATCAAAATTATGAATCGACAGCCAAAATCTTTCTTTCAACTATCCAACCTTTAAATTTCGCCGAACGCGTCCGAATTTTACTTAAATATCCCGGAATGACGTCAAACTTTACGTGCAAGCCACAAATCACGATACGAACCTATTCCAAGGCTCGGAATCCCAAACGGACATCGATAGCACCAAATTCCACTTTAAATCAAAATTAAGAAATTCTTAAACCTTCATAATGCCAACTTTCCATATTAAGCGCTGAAATGCTCCCGGACCACCCGATACTCAACCTGAACACATGCCTAAGTCCGAAATCGTCATACGAACCTATTGACTTCCATTTGAATCAACTCTAAACTTTCTGAAATTCAACCCCGACCACGCGTACAAGTCATAATACATAAAGTGAAGCTACTCAAGGCCTCAAACCATCGAACGACACACTAGAGCTCAAAACGACCGGTCGAGTCGTTACAATTAAGTTATGAATCTATTATTGAAATATCAAATATTTTGGAAATTACTAGTTTAGACCACCAAGATTGGTTCAAATATTGAGTTCGTTACTATGGAACTACACGTACCTGTGTAGGGACACATACCAAGGCTAAGACAAGATTTGTGGGATGAAGTTGTTTTTTTGTGAAGTCAATTGATTATTACTTAAAGCAACAAGGTTAAGTCAACTCGTACTACGCTATGGTAAGCAGCCCGGGCAAATAGGGTCAAATATTTGTTGCTAGATTGATCATCTAGTGGTTATTTATGTCGGTGTCAGTATAATGTTCTCTGTGACAGGTAAAATATGGCTTTCTTATATTTTGGCGTAACGAGCCGAAAGTGATTTCAATGATTTAATAAAATTAAAATAATTTTGTATGATTTTTGTTAGAATCGTGGGTTGATATAAATATTAAAATTTTGTGTCATACTTTATACTTTACTAGTCTGTTCACTTGAAATGATAAAGAGTATGACCTGATGTTATTGTTAACCGCTTTGTATAAAATATGAGTTGCATATATTTTGTAAATCCTTTTTAAAGGAACTCTAGTTAGAGAGATTCTGTGTCACTTAGTGAGTAACATGGTGGTGTACTCTGTCCTTAGAGACCCTTCTCCAGGCCTCCGCTTACTTTACATATTTCAGGTTGAGGTATGATATATGATGAATGGACATGGCTAGGATGACTCTCTTTCCAAGGTATATGGTGAGACACCACTTCATTTTCGTGGTAGCCATTATGTTGTTTCCTTGCATTCTTTGTCGGGAATTGACGAAGTATTTATCTTATCCTTGTGTCTTAGAGAATCCATAGAGAGTTGTTATTATTTTGGGTTGTAATCGAGAGTTATTCATATGGCATGCATGAAAGATGCATTGTTATCTTTATGTATTTTTAATTATTAAAAATTGGTGAATTTAAAGATTTTCTTTCATGTAGATACTTAATCAATTAAAATAATTATGTTTCCAGAAAAGCTTCTGCATGCATCTATTAGGCATATAGCTGGGTATTCTTGTACGGGTTGATCTACTCTGGTTGAATAGTGTGTCGGGTGCCGATCACATACTTTTGGGTCGTGACAAATAATATGAGCCTGCTCGCTGTAATCAAAACCTACATTAACATTCTAAATAATTTAACATCTTTAGGTAACACCAAGTTTAGTAACATATTGTCTCAACTTACCTAGATTTCTTCACTATGAATATCTCGTCGGTCCAATCCAAAATATTCAACTTACCAAGTCAATCTCTACAAGTTAATTTAAGAAGGCAGCCCGGTGCACAAAGCATCCTTCATTCACGCAGGGTAGAATCAATTTTAAAAGTTCTAGAATTTCTAATTTTAGAAACCCTAAGTTGATTTTTCTCAATTCTAGGGTTCATAATTTGTATTGGTTTTTATAATAGTTTCTAAAGACGAATATTAAGTATAATAATCTTTAGTAATCATAGTTGAAAGCGCTTTGCGAAGCTTACCTCGATTTGCAAAATTCTAGATTTGGAAGAAATCTTGGTCTTCTTGTTGATAATCTAGTTATTTCAAGATGAAATCTTCTATGATCTATGCTGGGGAGTAATAATCTAACTTGAATCGTATTACAACTCACCTTGAATGATTGAGGGATTGGTCTAAGGTCGCTTTGCGGTTGCGGGAGATATTTTGGACTTTAGTATTTGGAACTAATTTCCTTTTCTCGACTTTTCTCTTTATATCTGCATTTTTATAAGGTCGGGGAACACCTTGTGCATCGCATAGGATGAACGTGAGGTTTCTCCCAGACCTATGTGACACAATAGTTGGCGCCAGGCATTCATGGGAATTTCCCCAGGTCTTGTGCGACGCACAGTTGTGGCACAACCCTCACTGGAATTTCTGTTTTTGTGGTGCTACGGTTGTGTGAAACCTTACGTTATGTCCTAAAATATTAATTTTTCTTCGGTTTACTTACTTTCAAGTCGTTCTAACATCCTTACTAATCTAAACTTCAAAAGTTTCCCTTCACTAATCTAATTTATGTTTCATCTTCAGCCTGAAAGTATTTTTTATTTGATATCTAAATTGTCTTCATGGACAAACCGTGATATATTTCCAGATGCGCGTACTTTAATGGAATAAGCACTTGATAGTTTAGTGCACCACAAGCACTTCTCAATGCCAACACAGCCTCCTATAGTTGAGGAAAGATTACAACTTTTCACAAGCAAAAGATCACATGAGTTTGCAATATTTTCCCATCCAATTCATTCCAAGCAAAACACCCTGCCATCCCTTGTGTACCTTTAGTTTGTCCTTTACATTGAAATTGCATCTAGAATGAAAAACTGAAGAGCGAGCGTACGGCAGCAATTGGAGAGACATCAGTAGTTTCAACTACTGATCTCAAGTGAGAGAAAATCAAGTTTACCAACATCAACAACAATTTCGTTAAAGAGATACTTGATTCTTAAATGATACGAGGAAATCACAAGTTTAACTAAGTTGGTGTGGGTGATTGAGGAATCATTGAGACTATGATTTTGAGGTGACAATACTCTGGTAGCAACAGAACGGGAAACTGCATTCAGTGACTAAACCTTAGGAGGTTAGAGCCTTCAGTCAACCAGCCAACAAACCAATCTCTAGCATTCACTTTAATGCAACCAAAAATAACAGCTAAACACAGTTTCAGAAAAGCAAATCAATGAAGGACTCCAAGGAGAAAATCCAGATGGTCGTTGATCCCTGCTATTTGTTTTTTTCTATACACTTGACTATTACTCTATAACGGAATCGTGCTTCTATCAAAACAAGAAAGCAACTAAGTTTAACATAGACTAGAAGTCTAGAACCATCGAATAGTCAAGGGAGAAAGAAGGGCTGAAGCAAATTTGTAGGTATGGATCATCATCAAACAGCTAAGTCCAAACAAGCTTTGGGACATCATTCAGCAACTACAATTCACACATTCCCATATCAAGCAGACACAAAAATCTACATCGGCAAATCTATAAACTACAGTAAATGTTCATAGAAATAAAGACATTTCAGACATTATACTAATCCAAAAAGAGGGGGGAATAATACTTATCAGCAGTGAATATTGCTGATTAAAAAGTAATCAGAATAAAACTGCAAAGACAATGACATTGATTAAAAGAGACTAATAACTGGTTTAGATAACAAAATAACAAACTAAACTAGGTTCCATTCTAGTAAATAACCACTATAATTCCATAACAAAAAACAAAAACTTAACAAGATAAAAAATCCCAAATTCAAAAAGCAGTACTAGACATGGTTGCTTTAAGGGATTTGTTTACTCTTCATCGGCAGATCCACCACTCTTATTGTTGTTGTGCTTCCTGGCATACCTCTGGTTCCTCAAGAACTTAGGATCCATCTACATTTACCCCAAAACAAAAAATATATAAATAAGTACCAAGTTCAGATTAAAAGAAGAAAAGAGATGGGGTTTTTACATACCCCTTTAGTAGATGAATGGCGGTGCTTTATTGGCTTCTTGATGCCATTCCTGTGGGCCTTGTAGGACTGGTTGTGAGCTGTGTGATTTTTGGACTTGGCCATTTCACAAACCAACTGCAGAAATATAAAACCCAAACACAACCTCAGTTCAAAGAGTTACAATATAAACAAATAAACGACAAAGAGAAGAGAAAAAGGAGAGATCGAAAGACCTGCTGCTGAAGGGGCTAGGATGTTCACACCAGCTGAGGAGAAAGTGGAAGAAGAAGCAAACAGCTTTTGCGTTCTTATATGGGTCAAGTATAGAATCCCTAATTCTTGATATTACGAAAATAGTCCTAATTGGGCTTTTTGTTTGGGCCTTTATTGGTTTCTTATGTTTTTGTATATGGGCCTTTCATTCAGTGAAGAGCCCAATCTTTGTAGAGGTCTTGATGTTAAGTAGAATATGCATACGGTAAGTTCTTGATGTTGGACAAGAGTGGGTTGCTCTAGTGGTGAGCACCCTCCACTTCCAACCAAGAGGTTATGAGTTCGAGTCACACCCAAGAGCAAGGTAGGGAGTTCTTGGAAGGAGGGAGCCGAGCGTCTATCGGAAACAGCCTCTCTACCCTAGGGTAGGGGTAAGGTCTACGTATAAACTACCCTCCCCAGACCTCACTAGTGGGATTATACTGGGTTGTTGTTGTTGTAAGTTCTTGACGTTGCCAGATAGACTTTGGTTCATTTTGTAGGTTTATCTGATTCTCATAAGGCATTTCAGAAAGTTGAAAAATCAAAACTCGTTTTTTTTTTTTTTTTTTTTTTTTTTTTTTTTTTTTTTTTGTAAGGGGAAGTGTGAAATGAGTTTTAGTGTCAAAAGATTATACAGTATATACAATTAGTACAAGAGGCAGAGATAGATATCTGATTACCAATTAATTTTTTCAGTTATTGATTTATATTCAATGTTGACACTTAACTGCGGTCGATCTAACTGATCGAGTAGTAAGATGTATTCCTCGCGATTGATAAACTTTAAAATCAAAATAAAATAATATTCATCTTGCTCTTATTATTTTGCTTTTATTTAATTTCCACTGTATTAACAATGTCAACATGTTAACCACATACTTTTCACGTAGTATGAGAATTTGTTATATTCATAGCAGTAGCCCTCTGCTTATTTGTTAAACTTCGTTTAAACATCTAATTATTTATCTACACAATACAAGTTCATGAATCATGAATTTACCCTTATTAAATCAGTTCTTTTTAGGGTTTTTATCTAATATTTCTACTTGATAAGAGTGGGTTGCTCTAGTGGTGAGCACCCTCCAATTCCAACCAAGAGGTTGTGAGTTCGAGTCACCCCAAGAGCAAGGTGGAGAGTTCTTCGAGGGAGGGAGCCGAGGGTTTATCGAAAACAACCTCTCTACCCTAAGGTAGGGGTAATGTCTGTGTACACACTACCCTCCCCAGACCCCACTAGTGGGATTATACTGGGTTGTTGTTGTTGTTGTATCTAATATTTCTACTTTAATTCTTAAGGGGGAGATGAGAATTGGTGGTGTTTACACTATTGTATACGGTCAAAATCGAGTTTGCTTTCGTATAATTAGTGAAGATTGAAACATAATGGACCGAGAGTCTTCATTATGATATCGAGATACGATGAGAAGTCGGGTTATCGAGCTCAAGACCCAGACCGATCAATACCGGGCTCGAGTCAGTATCGAGTTGGAGTCAATATCGAGCTCGGGTCAATATCGAACTATAATATGAAGTGGGGTTATCAAACTCGAGGGCCAAAGACCGATCAATGTCGAGCTCGAGTTAGTATCGAGCTCGAGATCAAGAGACTGACCACTACCAAGACCGATTAAGATCGAGCTAAGAGACAACAAAGCCGTTATAGCCGCACTAAGGGAAAGAATCTCGGCAGAAATCAAGGAAAAACTAATTCATTAATCTATCATGGGATCCCCACTATGTATTTTTAATTATATCCAAAGTAGGATCCTTTCATTATATTAGAGTGATTGCCATTTGTAAGGGGGCCTCATTATCTATTGATAGACGGATTGATATACTCATTGATACACTCTCATATTGAGAGGTCATAGAGATTTACACAACTTACATCAAATATTGTCATTCTTTGGCTTTATATATTGTTTCAAATGTTTGTTTAAGCAAACATTTTCTGCTCTATTTAGGTTTGTATTCATTTTTTTTTTTACAGTCACTATCCGATATATTTTTACTTATCCTTCCAATTTGTATTAATTATACCACGTATCCTTAGAACTACGTATAAATTCAACTCTATCCGTTTTTCGGGTAAAGAGTTTAGCGCCCACCGTGGGGCTAAGGATAATAGTGGTTATTTGGTATGAATCTCAGTAAAACACACTATTTCACACTTGTTCTTGGAAGTGTCTTCGATTTCAGGTTAAAAATGACAAACTCTTGAATAATGACCCTACCTTTCGACAACGAAGTTGGCGTTCAAGATGAAAACAACAACCTGACTCCCGGGGATGAAAGGCTACTCGTCGACCCCGTTGGAACTCGAGCCGTAGATCCAACCGATGTTAATTCACATGTGGCCATTGAGGCGAACCAACGTTCCTACCCAGAAAATAACATTCATGGTGGAACTCGATCTGTAGTTCGAAATACACAAAACGCTGGAGAGGACGGGATCAGCCTGCATATGGTTTTCTAAATGTTGCAAGCTCAACAAGTAGCAATAGCCCAGTTGCAGAGCTAAACCCAGGCACCAAGCAGGCTCGGGCCCAGTCCACCCCAAGAAGTCACCCACAAAATAGGGCCAGCTATAGTGATGTCGAATGAACAAGAATCGGGGACTAATCCCGAAATCATTAAGATACTCAAGGAACTGACAAAACGAACAGAATCAGGAGAAAGGAAGATTGAAGCAAACGACCAAAAGTGGAAACTTATAACTCCAGGGTTGATCAGATCCCGAGGGCACCACCGATATTGAAGCACTTGGATTCCAAAAAGTTCGTGCAAAAGCCTTTCCCCCCGAGCGCGGCTCCAAAACCGATCCCTAAGAAGTTCCGCATGCCCGAAATTCCTAAATACAATTGAACGACCGACCCCAATGAACACGTCACCATGCATATGCACCATCAAAGGGAATGATCTAAAAGATGACGAGATCGAATCTGTATTATTGAAGAAGTTTGGTGAAACCCTGTCAAAGGGAGCAATGATATGGTACCATAATTTACCGCCTAACTCTATCGATTCCTTTGCTATGCTTGCAGATTCCTTTGTAAAAGCACATGCCAGAGCCATAAAGGTCGAAACTAGAAAATCGGATCTTTTTAAGGTAAGGTAAAAAGGTAACAAAATGCTAAGAGAGTTTGTATCTCATTTCCAAATGGAATGAATGGATCTACCACCAGTCACGGACGATTGGCCGTTCAAGCTTTCACCCAAGGATTAAACGAACGAAGCTCGATAGCTTCACGACAGTTGAAGCAGAACTTGATCGAGTACCCGGCTGTTACCTGGGATGATGTACACAATCGATATCAATCAAAGATTAAAGTCGAATATGACCAGTTAGGTTCTGGGTCCGTTATTAAAAGGGACATCAACTGAGAATCAAGGTCGAATAAAGACCGATACCGACCGTATAACAGAGATCGCAGGGGCAGCGAACCTGCACGTACGAGGCGAAAGGAGGAGCAATCGAGGCCAAGGATCTCGGCTGCTGATAAACAAGAATGGGTTCGACAGGCATACAGGACCTAAGGAAGAACTACAGTTATCAGAATATAACTTCAACATCGATGCATCCGCCATCGTATTGGCCATCAGACGCATCAAAGATACTAAGTGGCCTCGACCTCTGCAGTCTGATCCAGCCCAGAGAAATCCCAATCAAATGTGCAAGTATCATGGCACCCATGGTCACAGAACTAAAGATTGCAGGCAGTTAAAAGATGAGGTAGCTCGGTTATTCAATGAAGGGCACCTTCGAGAATTTTTAAGCGACCGGGCTAGAAACCATTTCAAAAACAAAGATTTCAATAGACAAAACGAACAAGAAGAACCACAACACGTTATCCACATGACTATCGAAGGGATCGATATCCCCAGGGGCCGGTGCTTAAACGCACTAAGATGTCGATTGTAAGAGAGAAGCGGTCTCGAACTCAGGGTTACACACCTAAAGGAACCTTGTCCTTTAGTGACGAAGACACGGAAAGAATCATGCAACCCCATAACGATGCACTGGTAATATATGTACTTATGAATAAAACTCAAGTTAAGCGTGTGTTAATTGATCCAGGTAGTTCGGCCAACATCATTCGATCGAGGGTCATAGAGCAACTCGGTCTGCAGGACCAGGTCGTTCCTGCAACCCTGGAATTAAACGGATTCAATATGGCATGTGAAACTACTAAGGGCGAGATAATTCTGCTAGTAAACGTAGCTGGGACCATCCAAGAAACAAAGTTCCACGTGATCGAGGGCGATATGAGATATAACGCCCTGTTCGGGAGGCCATGGATCTACAACATAAGAGCAGTACCATCGACCCTTCACCAGGTTCAAAAATTCCCAACATCGGAGGGGTCTACAGGGAGCAACCGACCGCAAAAGAAATGTTTGCCATCGACGAAGTGATTCCGATATCATCATTATCATCAACAAAGGGATCAGATTCGAAGGAAAAATGGGACACCAAATAGAAATCACAAACATCAGCCTCGACCCAACTCAAGAAATAGGAGACTGGCGAAGATGACGATTATAGGATCCCTCGATCTTGCATGGTCCCCGCTGATTCTGACGCTACCAAATCAACGATCGAGGAGTTGGAGCAGATCACGCTAATCGAACATTTGTCCGATTGAAAGGTATACCTGGGCACGGGGTTAGATCCAGAGCTCAAGAAAAAGATTATTCAATTTCTTATAGCTAACATGAATTGTTTCGCATGGTCCCACCTTGACATGAGAGGGATCCCACAGAAAATAACCACTCATAAACTGAGCTTGGATCTGAAATTCTATCCGGTCAAGCAAAAAAGAAGGCCACATTCCGAGGTCAAACATGCCTTCATCAAGGATGAGGTAACCAAACTTCTTAAAATAGGATCCATTCGAGAAGTAAAATATCCCGAATGGCTAGCTAATATGGTAATAGTCCCTAAGAAGGGAAACAAACTTAGAATGTGTATAGATTATAAAGGCCTGAATAAAGCATGCCCTGAGGATTCTTTTCTTTTGCCTAATATTGATCGTATGATCAATGCCACGGCCGGCCACAAGACTCTCAGTTTTCTCGACGCCTACCCCGGGTACAACCAGATACAGATGCACCCGGAGGATCAAGAAAAGACCTCATTTATCACTAAGTACGGTACATAGGTCTAAAAATTGCTGGTGCAACTTATCAACGCCTAGTAAATCGAATGTTTGAAAATCAAATAGGAAAATCAATGGAAGTTTATATTGATGACATGTTAGTTAAGTCCCTGCGAGCAGAGGACCATTTAAAGCATTTGCAGGAAACTTTCAACATACTGAGAGAGTACAATATGAAGCCGAACCCCGAAAAATGTGCATTCGGGGTTGGCTCGGGCAAGTTTATTGGTTTCATGGTATCCAATCGAGGAACCAAAATCAACCCCGATAATATCAAAGCTATAGAGGACATCACGGTAGTAGATTAAAGGCCATACAGAGGCTAATAGGATGGATAGCCGCCCTAGGACGATTTATTTCGAGATCCTCAGATATGAGCCACCAAATTTTCTCACTGCTTAATAAGAAGATCAACTTTGCATGGACTCCGGAATGTCAGCAAGCTTTGGAAGAATTAAAGCGGTATTTATCGAGCCCGACGCTGCTTCATACCCCGAAAGTGGACGAACAACTTTACCTGTACTTAGTTGTCTCAGAGATAGTGATGAGTAGAGTTCTGATTCTAGAAGAACGAGGTACGCAATTCCCTATTTATTATGTCAGTCGAACTTTAGGCGAGGCCGAAACTAGATATCCACACTTAGAAAAATTAGCGCTTGCTTTAATAAGCGGCTCTAGGAAACTAAAACCATATTTCCAGTGTCATCCGATACATGTTGTAACAATTTATTCTCTTAAAATTATTTTGCACAAACCCGAGCTTTTAGGTCGATTGGCCAAATGGGCCATAGAAATTGGCGGGTACGACATCGAGTATCGACCCCGAACCGCTATAAAATCTCAAATCTTAGCGGACTTCGTGGCTGACTTTACGTTGGCCTTCGTACCTGAGATTGAAAAGGAACTACTAATAAAATCGGGTACCTCTTCAGGAGTCTGGACCCTCTTTATGGACGGTGTCTCGAACGGAAAGGGGTCCGGACTGACAAGTCTCGAACTAGCTAGAAACTTGGGAGCTGAGGTCGTAGAGGCAAGTGTGATTCCCTCCTAGTGGTAAACCAAGCTAATGGGACTTTTGAAGTCCGAGAAGATCGAATGTAGAGGTACTTGGATAAACTACAGGTGACTCTACATCGATTTAAGGAATGGACTTTATAACATGTACCCCGAGAACAGAACAGCGAGGTCGACTCTCTTGCACAATTAGGTTCGTTGGTTGAAGATGACGAACTCAACTCGGGGACTGTCATACAACTCATAAGATCGGTGATCGAAGAAGGACACGCCGAGATAAACTCCATAAGTTTAACCTGGGATTGCAGAAATAAATATATAGAGTACGTCAAGAATGGGAAGCTTCCATCTAATCCAAAGGAATCGAGGGCTCTGCGCACAAAAGCAGCACAGTTCACCTTGTCCAAAGACGGAATGCTATTTAGGAGGACGTTCGATGGACCACTGGTAATATGGTTGGGACCGAGAGATACCGACTACATCCTACGTGAGATTCACAAGGACGTTTGTGGAAATCATTCTGGTGCTGATTCATTGGTCCACAAAATAATCAGAGCAGGATATTATAGGATCGATATGGACAAGTATGCAAGGGAGTTCGTTCGAAAATGCGACAAGTGCCAAAGGCATGCGCCCATGATTCATCAACCCGGGGAACTTCTCCACTCGGTCCTATCTCCATGGCCTTTTATGAAATGGGCGATGGACATAGTTGGCCCCCTCCCATCGGCCCCAGGTAAGGCTCAGTTTATTTTGTTTATGACTGATAATTTCTCTAAATGGGTTGAAGCACAGACTTTCGAGAAAATCAGAGAAAAGGAAGTGATAGACTTCGTTTGGGACCATATCATATGTCGATTCAGGATGCCATCCGAGCTTTTATATGATACAACAACAACAACCCAGTATAATCCCATTAGTGGGGTCTGGGGAGGGTAGTGTGTACGTAGATCTTACCCCTACCCTGGGATAGAGAGGCTCTTTCCGATAGACCCTCGGCTCCCCCCCTTCCAAGAACTCCCCACCTTGCTCTTGGGGTGACTCGAACTCACAACCTCTTGGTTGGAAGTGGAGGGTGCTCACCACTAGAGCAACCCACTCTTGTCCGAGATTGTATGTGATAATGGAAAGCAATTCATCGGCAGCAAAGTAACAAAATTTCTCGAGGATCACAAAATCAAAAGGATCCTATCAATACCCTATCATCCCAACGGGAATGGACAGGTCGAATCGACCAACAAAACCATCATCCAAAATCTTAAGAAAAGATTAACCGTCGCTAAAGGAAAATGGAGAGAAATACTACCCGAAGTATTATAGGCATACCGCACAATATTGAAATCCAGTACCGCAGCAACACCATTCTCGTTGGTTTATGGCGCCGAAGCTCTTATCCTGGTTGAGGTTGGAGAACCTAGCACCAAGTTTCGATATGAGACAAATGATCGAATAATGAGACAATGAACACGAGCCTAGAATTATTGGATGAAAAACGAGAAGCCGCTCCCGTCCGATTGGCCGCCCAAAAACAACAGATCGAAAGGTACCATAATCTAAGAACCAATCTTCGACATTTTAAAATTAGGGACTTGGTGCTAAGGAAATTCACCCTCAACACCCGAAATTCGAATGAAGGGAAAATGGGTCCGAACTGGGAAAGACCGTATCAGGTTCTCGAAACTGTCGGAAAAGGATCCTACAAGCTCGGTGTGATAAATGGCAAACAACTACCAAGCAATTGGAACGTGTCACACCTCAAATGATACTACTGCTAAGATACGATCCTCCCATGTTCATTTGTATTTCAAAATTAACCCTTACAGGTGTTCAACCAGAAATGGGAATGTATTCTTCAACTCGAAGCCTTTAGGTATGAAAGCATGTGTTGCACTCTTTTTCCCTTAGACCGGTTTTGTCCCAAATGGGTTTTTCGGCAAGGTTTTTAATGAGGCAGCCATTAATCGTGCTAACTTAGAACAATTCAACAGTATCTGAAGCCTCTTTACAATCAACCTCAAATACTGGGGGGCATTGCCATCGAATATATCAAGCTCGATGCAAGAAAGTTACTTCATGGCAACAGGGTCTCGATAGGAAAAACTTGTAAGGGCCAAATGGTCAAACGGAACCATGCCCGCGTAGTTTGCTCGAGCCCTGGCACAAAACGAACCATGCCCGCGTAGTTAAGCTTCGGAGTTGGACCTCAGCCGAAGCCAGTTGTGTTCGTTCAGTCTCTTTCTCTGAGGCGAGGCGGTCCATGTTCTTCTTCCACTCCTCAGCCTCCGATTTCACGACATCCACTTCAGCACGAAGCTGCCTAATCATATCAAACTTTTGCTCAACCTGCGGGACCGAGTTATTAGCCATCGATTCCGAGTCAATATCATTAAAATCAAAGATTCTTTATACCTGCTCAGCCAGCTCAGTTCGTTCTTTTCGAGATACTTCCAGCTCGGCCTCAAGTCCTTTTACTTCTCCTTCTCTCTACTCACCGAGAAGCTTTAAGGCATTTCTCTCCTCGGTAAACCTTCGAACTTCGGCCTTGTACCTGCTCAGCTCCCCTCGGTATTGAAAAAATACCTCGTGATGAAGCACAGAAGCCTACGAAAATAAGAAGGGATTATGCAAGGAAAGGAAAACACAAGTATGAAAATTTTCAAAGAAAATATGAACTTACCCGGTTCAGGGCTTGTTAGGCTTCGTTAAAAAGGCAAGGCACTCCCACCTCGCTTGAGCTCTTTTTCGGAGCCTCCGAGTCACTTAGACCGGTGATATCTTCTACACCGATAAAATAACCATGGAAAGGATCCTCCCCTCCATAGGCTCTTTCCCCGTGACAAGTTTCCACATCTTGAGCGTCACGTATCATTGATTGGGAGAAAGAAGGGAAAGAGGGAGAATCCCCGATCTCTATTGCCCCGAGCAGATCTTTCGGGGCACCGCCTCTGTATTCGGGAGCCCCAAGCTCAGTTTGCACATCGACATGCACCGCCTCTTTGACGGTTTCTTTACCTCGAGGTAAAAGATACTCGGTCTCCAAAGGCTTGGGAACTTGGGTCGAAGTCCCCTCCTCGACCTCGTCAAGCCTGGTTGGAGCAGTATCAACTCCCACCGATACCGAAGTATTCTGAGTATCGGTGCTAGCCCGGGCATGAGCCAACAACCCGGAATCACTTTCTTCTTCTTCTTCATCCCTTAGACTCAGGACCGATTCCATAGTCAAAGGGATTATGTTCACCTTGGGTTTTCGAGCCACTCTCTTTTTGGGTTTTTGACCCTCGGAGTCCGAGGCCCTTTTTCTCTTAACCACCTTCTCCGATTTTGATATAGGCGGTAGAATGTTTTCATCACCTGATGGGGGTCTCATAACCGCAACTTTTTCGATATCTACAAAGAAAGGAAAGTGAGAAAAACTTATGCCCGAAACAATACTTGAACAGATCGGTGAGCCAAAAAAAAGGCTTACCGTGAGTACGAGCCTCCCATCGGCCCTTTGACAAATCGCGCCATGCGCGCTCGGCATATGTTGATGTCGAAACCAAGCTCCTGACCCAGCTCTCGAGATGGGGAATCGCGTCTGGCATCCAAGCAACAGTTGTATCAAGAAAAACACTGATAAGAAAAGGTGAAGAAGTAAAAACAACAAAAGCTAAAAATGGAATCATACTTACGGTTCGTATTCCATTTCTCGGGAAATGGCATACTCTCAGCTGGGATTAAGTCTGAAGTCTTCACTCAAACGAACCGGCTCATCCAACCCCGATCTTTGTCTTCATCTATGCTCGAAGTTGTCACGCCCCGAACCTGGGGGCGAGACCGGCACTCGGTGCCTCACCTATCCTTGCGTACCAACTTGCGACTAAGGGACTCTAAACATATAATGTCATACTTTAGCCATGGGCCACATTGTAAGACAATTGCGAATGCTGACTAAACATCAATATAATGCTGGGCTGATAAGGTTGTCATAACTACTACAGCTGGCAAATCAACAAAATATACATAAAAGGCCTACAAGCCCAAAACACTGCACTAACTGACAGGATCTGTCTACAAGCCTATACTGATATATATATACTGTGATCGGAACATGGCCCCGACCTACTCATATCATATATACTATATATACACAAGATGTACATAAATCTCTAGACCCGACAACTCCAAAGGGCATGAAGCTTACCGATCAAGCTGAACTCGGGTAACACCTAATGAGGAGGTCTACCTATCTGTCTGTCTGAAACTGCACGCATGAAATGCAATTCCCCCAGAAAAGGGACGTTAGTACGAAATAATATACCGAGTATGTAAGGCAATATACTGAAAGCTGAAACTGAACTGACAATATAATAACTAAAAGTAGCTGGGAGTCAAAGATACTCTGAAGATATGCTCACCTGCTGATACTGACTCAACTCTCTCAATATAATAAGTAAAATAGTTGTCCGGCCTTATAAGGCTCGGTATATATAACCGATCACCGTAGTAGGCTTGCTTATAGGCGCTCGGCCACACTAGGCTCTATATCTCGGCCAACTAGGCTCGTTCAAAGGCGCTCGGCCACAGTAGGCTCGGTATATAACTTACCATCTGATCAAAGGTTGCCCAATAGGGGCTTACCTATCGATTATAGCTCGATGGTAATGAAAATACTATAATACTGTATATATAGGCTCTCTGCTCTCTTGATTGGAAGAAGACAATACTCAATTAAATATGAAGTCCCGATAAGGAGAATACTGTAATTTATGAGACTAGGATAATGTATATAAATTCGGGAGTATGAACTTCTCTTTATGCCTCGTTATCAAACACATGTAATTACGAGATCGTGCCAACATGAAGGAAGGGCTTAGCCTTAACATACCTGAGCCGATTCTCTTGACAATCCCTCTAATACACGTCAATTGCGACAACATATAATCGGAAAGATCGGAGTAGGGAAGAATCTGTATGATATGCTTGAGAAAGATTGTACCGTACTCCCTTAGAATCAAAATCTGACGTTGCGATAACATTAGGTAGACTTCGTATGAAATCTTTGAATCAATTTCGCTGCTATTGCAACTTTGCTTAAGCTTTAAGAATGGGAATTCCATCCGTTAGCTAACTTGGCATCCAACTTGCTGGTCTAATTCTAAAGTGGCAAGCATGCCATAACTCATCATCCAAACCAAGTTATATTACCACTAAATCTCCAAGTTATGCCATAATGTGGCTGGTCTAATTTTCCAAGTTATATTACCACTAAAGAAACTAAAATCCAAGGAACATTTCACGTGTAAACAAGGCATGTTGTGTCTTGTGACTCATCATTCATATTGGTGCCATTTTGGCTTAGCTTAATGCCAAGTGGAAGCCCCAACAAGGATCCTTATCCACTCATTTTCTAAATTAACTAGTTAATTCCCCACTATTTCAACAATTACCCAATTATCCACATAATTAAGAATTATCTCAAATTACTTAAAATACAACTCACTTTTAACACACTTTGTACACCTTACTATTATGGTCATGTGGTACCTCGTATGGCACTAGTCCATAAATACCGGGTATTATAGCTCGGACCGTATTTTATCCCAAATTGTCAAATTTCAACGAAACTCATTTTCTTCGATTTGCTTACCCTCTCACCTTCATGAATTTACTTATCCCTTGTTTGAAATAGCATAATACTTATAATCCCAAAATAAATCTCATTCCCGAGCTTATATCGATTAACTTACGACAAAACTTTAACATACAAAAATGCAAGATGTAATATCTCATTTCCGAGCTTTTATCAATTTATTTATGGCGTACTTTCACGTACAAAAAATATGGGGTGTAACATTATTCCCCCCTTTGAAACATTCGCCCTCGAATGTTGATTGATGCACTTATCATTCTCATAACTCATAGCTCTTGCGAATACTTTAATATTCTCCTTGCCATTTAGGCAACTGTTCTTTGAATAAATTCAAAGGCCAGGGCATTCCCCCCTTTAGTCCTCTTTCTCATACCACGACTTTACTCCATCTCTTAGCCAATCTCTAGGCCTCACTTCACGAACATATACAAAATTATGTCAAGTTGTCCCTCTAGGGGTCATTTGCTTTACTACATCTAAGTAGGTCATACTATACCATAACTCTTACTTCGATTTATTGTTACTGAGGTCTGCGACCAAACTCCAGGTTACTCTCATTGCTTATCCTATATGCATAAAGTTAAGTCTTTTAATGCTTCCTCATTACTGTTCATCTTAAGAATGACGACCTAATCTCAGCTCATACTTTGTGACTTTTGTCCATCCATTATGATTCGCCTCAATATTGATCTACAATATACCACTGATAACTTAAAACTTCTTACGTAATACATTGCCACTAGGGCTTATGTTGTATCGAGGAATATTTGAAGTAATTTTCCTGATCCACTTAGGGGCGATACTGTACTTCAATAATCGTATCCCAATGCGATTCACCTTACGTGGGTATTTTAGTTCCGTACAATCCATGAAATCCTCTTCAAATCATTACTCAATCGAAGGCTCAACCGTCATCCTTTATCTATCACAATTACACCTATATTCTACTATCAGGGCAACATTCCATCTCTTCCAAATGCTACTAGTCTTAGATTCCTTTGAGTTCATTCAGGCTATACTGAGCTTTCTATAACTTAGAGAAGCCATCAGCTATCTTGTTTTCATGGGCTTAATCCCGATGACTTATCCATTTCTCATTACCTTCTCACTCACCCTTTTTTATCCTTACTCTTGTCTTCCTAAAACCTTGTTTCTCTATCATACTTTAGCTTGCAACCCATACATATCCATTTATACTACTCGCAGCCTTCCTTCAACTTCCTTGCACCATAGATTTCCTTGTGTTATTCTGGAACATCAAGCGAGGCATCGTATCATCTCCAACTCTTCTTTACTCTCTTGAATAGATCTCTCGGTGCCTAGAAACCATAGGCTGGAAGATATGCCATTAATGACACCGCTATCATTCCTGGATACTAAATCCCAACGCTTCTAGCCCTCTATCTAAAGTATGGATTATTCACAACCTTCTGCACCTGAGTATCTCGTACGTTGTTCATCTTTACCTTGCTTACCTTAAAATCTCGCATCGTATCTTCTATCTCTTTCTTAACCCCACTTCCACATAGGTATGATTTACATCAACAACTTGAAACTTTATTATAATACTTGCACCTCTGGCGCATACATAATCCGGTAGAAGCTTCATACTGACTTCTTATGAGGTTGGTACTTTTCTAATTGGCTTTATCGTAGAGCCGTTATAGAATATGGTTGTTGTGCTATCTCTCTTGCACCTCTGATAATAAGATTGATTACGCTATGTTCTCAATCAAGATTTCTATAATTCTCTAGGTCCAATAATCAGACTCCTGATTTACTTAGTTGATTAAACTCTTTAGTTTCCTCTTCCTTCCGATCAGCCTTCATGTAGGCATAAGCTATCTTCCGATCTGCGGCTCATGGTATTAGTTATTACTTTAGCCTTTCATGGGCGCTATAGAATATCCATGATAAAATCATCTAACAATTCAATCCTTTGTCTATGCCCTGGCCTCAATTCTTTCTTTTAACTTATACCGGAGTCTTCTACGGCTACATGAATGTCAACATATATGCTACATGGATAATATTCCAAACTCTTAAGTGTGTTCATAATGTAACTAACTCTGGATCATTAATCGAATAATTCTTTTCGTTCCTTCTCAACTTTCTTTAAATGCAAGCAATTGCTTTTCCTGGTTGTTCTGCCACTTGTTGCGTACATACTTAACTTATCTTAGTGCCCATACATATTGAAATTCCATACAACTCATATAAGCTTGAATATCACTTCTGATTTTTACTTCCCATCTATTAGCCACGGTAGGTGCCACTTTCTTATGGAGTGCATACAACGTTGTTGTGAGATTGTTGTTATAAGATCACTTCTTCTTTAGGTCACTGAGCTTAGGTTGAAGCCTTCTTCCTTACTTCCTCAGTTAGTCTTTCATTGTAGTACTTAGGGAGGACCCTCTGACTCTTGTAATGTTGCGAGCTTGTTATATTGTATACCCGAAGAAGTTTTCGATGTTCTTACTCGTCTATAAATATCTGTAGTTACATACCTCTGTGTACTTGTGCTCGTGCGGTTGCTTCTGAACTGAAGTTTTGACTGTCTTCCCAGTGGCATTCTCTTTTATTTCCGTAATACTCATACGATACCTTTAACTACCCCAACTCTTATCTGAATATTTCTCAAGGGTTCCGATGTCATATCTGTGAGACTGAATTCCCCATGTTGGGGTTCACTATGTTCATCTTGCACGATTTGCTGATTTGTCGGTAACCTCTTGTCTAGCCATGACTAGGCTCTTCCTGAATTACTCATTGACCCATTCTCATATCAATATCCTGCAAAATCTTTCTTTGTTTATTTCCTTTGTCTTAACTTACCTCTCGCACGGGCTCCTTATTTATCAATAACATCCCAGGCAGGAACCCTTACTTCCTTTCCTTAACATCATATTTGCATAATGTTCTGGAATCATAGCATATCTGTAGGATTTGAATAAGTGCAATTTCATCCCTTTCTCATTTTTGTTGCATTCTTTCTTTACCATTCCATACTGATTTCTATTACTCTGGGGTTAAAATATTTCTTTTGGTAATCACGTTAGAGTCACGAACTTAATTCTCGAAATGAGGATATGACTTTATGGCCTATACTCTTTTGTTGTCTTAAGGCCTATCACCTCTCGTCTCTTCCTTCACCTGACTATGGACCTTGTAATACCGTCATCTTTTTGATCTACCGTTGTCATCCATGTATCACATCTTACTCATAATGCTTCCTTATCTCTCTTATCATTTCCCTGCTAATATTTCCGCCTATCCCTTTCTTGTGAAAACTTCAACAAGACATTCTTTTGCTTTTAGCTCTCCTTGCTTCATTCATCGGCTCTTCGGGTTGCTCAACGTCCTCGCTTTACTAGGGACGGGAGCCACACTAAGGTAATATTTATCCCTTTCAGGCTTTCAGTGCCTATCTTTTGAATTTTTTTGATCATACTAGTATTCACATCTAATTGTAATATTCTAGGGTGCACCATCTGGGTGTCTCACAAGGAGATCTATTAGCACATTTGTAATATCCTTCGGAAATGTCAACTAACACAAACAATCCATTCACCATTTTGGATTACTCTAACCCCAGCCGGATCCTGATGTCCCATCATTTTCTTAAACTACACCTGTTAGCCCCCATAGGGCATAACTGAGATGGGTGTGGCCAATTATACATACCTCTGTTACAATTGAAACTCAAAATGCTTATATTTCTCTACTTGAATTGTAAATACTGATAATCTTCATTAACTGGGCGCCTCGTACCCTTCTTCATCTTGCTTCTTTTACTTGTTCAAACTTGTACCTATCTTCTGAATCTCTCATTGCTTTTTTTTTTTTAACCATAAGAGCGGATATTCTTACCTTAAAGCTCCTTATCAAGAAGCTTACACACATGTTCGGCTGAAAACTTTACATTTACTCATCATAAGCATGATACAAAATTGAGTTCCTCTGACTCAATTCTTCCATATATCTCTCTCTTACCAACCGTCCTTTTGGATATAGGTATCATTGTATTACGAATAAGATAGAGTTTAGGAAATTGAGTTCTTACAACTGAGCTCTACCACACGATCTAGAGTAAGAAGAAAGAGTGACAATCCTAAATGCCTTGTAGCCTCCTGCTTATAAGTGTGGTGCACAACATACCCATAAACAAGACTCTACTAGACACGGCTTGTAGACTCCCTAGGACAGAACTGCTCTGATACCACATTTTGTCACGCCCCGAACCAGGGGGCGAGACCGGCACCCGGTGCCTCACCTATCCTTGCGTACCCACTTGCGACTAAGGGACTCAGAACATATAATGTCATACTTTGGCCATGGGCCACATTACAAGACAATTGCGAATGTTGACTAAACATCAATATAATACCAGGCCGACAAGGCCGTCATAACTACTACAACTGGAAAATCAACAAAATACATAAAAGGCTTACAAGCCCAAAATACTGCACTAACTGACAGGATCTGTCTACAAGACTATACTGATATATATATACTGTGATCGGAACATGGCCCCGACCTACTCATATCATATATACTATATATACACAAGATGTACATAAAGCTCTAGACCCGACAACTCCAAAGGGCATGAAGCTTACCGATCAAGCTGAACTCGGGTAACACCTAATGAGGAGGTCTACCTATCTGTCTGTCTGAAACTGCACGCATGAAATGTAATGCCCCCAGAAAAGGGACGTTAGTACGAAATAATATACCGAGTATGTAAGGCAATATACTGAAAGCTGAAACTGAACTGATAATATAATAACTAAAAGTAGCTGGGAGTCAAAGATACTCTGAAGATATGCTCATCTGCTGATACTGACTCAACTCTCTCAATATAATAAGTAAAATAGTTGTCCGGCCTTATAAGGCTCGGTATATATAACCGATCACCGTAGTAGGCTTGCTTATAGGCGCTCGACCATACTAGGCTCTATATCTCGGCCAACTAGGCTCGTTCAAAGGCGCTCGGCCACAGTAGGCTCGGTATATAACTTACCATCTGATCAAAGGTTGCCCAATAGGGGCTTACCTATCGATTATAGCTCGATGGTAATGAAAATACTATAATACTGTATATATAGGCTCTCTGCTCTCTTGATTGGAAGAAGACAATACTCAATTAAATATGAAGTCCCGATAAGGAGAATACTGTAATTTATGAGACTAGGATAATGTATATAAATTCGGGAGTATGAACTTCTCTTTATGCCTCGTTATCAAACACATGTACTTACGAGATTATGCCAACATGAAGGAAGGTCTTAGCCTTAACATACCTGAGCCGGTTCTCTTAACAATTCCTCTAATACACGTCAATTGTGACAATATGTAATCGGCAAGATCGGAGTAGGGAAGAATCCGTATGATATTCTTGAAAAAGATTGTACCGTACTCCCTTAAAATGAAAATCTCACATTGCGATAACATTAGGTAGACTTCATATGAAATCTTTGAATCAATTTCATTGCTATTGCAACATAAGCTTTGCTGAAGCTTTAAGAATGAGAATTCCATCTGTTAGCTAATTTGGCATCCAACTTGCTGGTCTAATTCTAAAGTGGCAAGCATGCCATAACTTATCATCCAAACCAAGTTATATTACCACTAAATCTCCATGTTATGCCATAATGTGGCTGGTCTAATTTTCCAAGTTATATTGCCACTAAAGAAACCAAAATCCAAGGAACATTTCACGTGTAAACAAGGCATGTTGTGTCTTATGACTCATCATTCATATTGGTGCCACTTTGGCTTAGCTTAATGCCAAGTGGCAGCCCCAACAAGGATCCTTATCCACTCATTTTCTTAATTAACTAGTTAATTCCCCACTAATCTAATAATTATTCAATTATCCACATAATTACGAATTATCTCAAATTACTTAAAATACTACTCGCTTTTAATACACTTTGTACACCTTACTATTATGGTCATATGATACCTTGTATGACACTAGTTCATAATACCGGGTATTATAGCTCAGACATATTTTATCCCAAATTGTCAAATTTCAACGAAACTCATTTTCTTTGATTTGCTTACCCTCTCACCTTCACGAATTTACTTATCCCTTGTTTGAAATATCATAATACTTATAATTCCAAAATAATCTCATTCTCGATCTTACGCCGATTAACTTACGACAAAACTTTAACGTACAAAAATACGTGATGTAACATCTCATTTCCGAGATTTCATCAATTTATTTATGGCGTACTTTCACGTACAAAAAATATGGGGTGTAACAGAAGTGAACGCCTTGGTGGCCCGACGTTGAAGCTTTATTAGCCTACCTCGGTAAAGCTGCGGGCTGTATAATCGTATGTGGTGGTCGAGGGTGAAGGGAAGCCTGTCGATTTTGCTCACAAAGAAACGGAGAAGTATTACAATCCTCCAGAAAGAAGGATGTATTTGGCCGAGGGTCACTTCGTACTTTTTGCAAAAGTTGATGATGACCAAATCGAGGGGACCCAGCGTAAAAGGATAAGTGTATAACCTCAAGTACCCTTCCACGTGGGTAGTAATCGCTTCCTCCGGTGCCGGTATCACGATCTCTTTGTTTTCCCAATCACAATCTTTCTTCACCAAATCAACAAGGCTTTGGGGTATCGAGCATATATATCTCGATACCGGCTCATATCGACCAATAACCGATGAGGTTTTCTCGAACTTAAAGTCAGAATCGATAACACATCCCCCAGGAACGAGTTCTTCGAGGCATGGCTCCACCACCGGTTTTTCACCGACCGACCGATATGAAGAAGCATCCTCTTTTTGAGGAACAGTTTTAGATATCTTAGCCATCTAAATTTTCAAGAACAAAGAAGAGGGGAAACTGAAATATTTTGGTGTTTGACAAAGAACAAGATAATTCTTAAAGCTGGAAATAGAGAACTTTGGAGAAGGTGAAGCACTGTGAAGGTTGGAATGAGAAGAGTTGAAGGTAAAAGGTTTAAAATAAGGAAGAAAGAGGGTTATTTATAGATTTCGCATTGGCGGTTCAAAATCGGCAGTGGCCGAGCATTGTCTGACACGCATTTAATGCCTTGATAACTGGATCGACGGGACATTTGTCACATACGTCATAATTGGGCTCGATGCAAACGTTAGTGTATATCTAGTCAGAAGTTGAAAAATCATATCGTTTCTCGCCACACTCTTTCCGAGAAACGAGGGGACTATCTGTATACGGTCAAAACCGAGTTTGCCCGTCATATAATTAGTCAAGCTTGAAACATAATGGACCGAGGGTCATCATTATGATATCGAGATACGATGAGAAGCCGGATTATCGAGCTCAAGACCCAGACCGATCAATACCGGGCTCGAGTCAGTATCGAGCTCGAGTCAATATCGAGCTCGGGTCAATATCGAGCTATAATATGAAATAGGGTTATCAAGCTCGAGAGCTAAAGACTGATCAATGCCGAGCTCGAGTCAATATCGAGCTCGAGATCAAGAGACCGACCATTACCAAGAACGACCAAGATCGAGCTAAGAGTCAACAAAGCCGTTATAGCCGCACTAAGGGAGAGAATCTCGGCAGAAATCAAGAAAAAACTAATTGATTAATCTAACATGGGATCCCCACTATGTATTTTTAATTATATCCAAAGTAGGATCCTTCCATTATATTAGAGTGATTGCCATTTGTAAGGGGGCATCATTATCCATTGATACACAGATTGATATACTCATTGATACACTCTCATATTGAGAGGTCATAGAGATTTACACAACTTACAGCAAATATTGTCATTCTTTGGGCTTTATATATTGTTTCAAATGTTTGCTTAAGCAAAGCTTTTCTGTTCTATTATGGGTTTCTATTCATTTCTTTATACAGTCATAATGCGATATATTTTTACTTATCCTTCCAATTTATATCAATTAGACCACGTATCCTTAGAATTACGTATAAATTCAACTCTATTCATTTTTCGGGTAAACAACTATATTATTACAAGCTAACATAATTTTTATTTTATTTTTTCACATATATTAAGTACTATTCATTTTACAATATTTCTCTTTCATTTTCTCATATTACGCATTTCCAACTTTCCAATGTGTTGCTTATATGTATTTTCATATAATTTATCGATTTCTCATTTTTACTTCTTTCTTTTTTTTGTTTTTCTTTATTTTCTTAGTTGTTAAACACAATTTTGTATTTTACTAGTTTTATGTTTTTATTCATAAGTATAAATAAATGTTAAGAAATAATAAATTCTAAATATATGTCTATTTTTGTTATCTTGATAGTGAAATAAATTAAATATTTCACATTATATCCATATGAGTTGGTAAAAATCAAATTTAAAATTAAAATTTCTATTAATTATTTTAATTTAAGATATTAATTATTTGAAAGATAGATACCTATTAGTTTTTATGATATCATTTATCAACTTATATTTATTTAATACACTTATTTAAAAGAAAAATATGTTGTTTAAATATCTAAATTTTCGTATATATACATGTAGTTTTCACACACTAATATTGCTTGATTTATATTTCACTAGTTTTATTTCTAGCCTTTAGTATAAATATTTGTTATAGAAAATACTTCCTAAGCTCATATCTAACTTTTTTTATATATTTATGAGTTGATAAAAAATTAAATTCATTATTGAAAGTTTTATTAATTAATTTAAGGAACTGTGTATTTTTTTAAAGCTAATATACCACTAAGTTTGGTGCTTAGTGGTATTTTTTATTAATATCAAAAAAGTAAAATAAAGTGTTAAGATGTCTCACAAAATGTATGAAAGTAGAACTTGAAAATACATCACACCTATTACCAAAGTTGAGCAGTCTACTCAACTTTGATAGTACACAATGAACAATGGCATACTTAGGATTAAAAAACTATGAAAATAAGCCAAGTAAAGACATGTACAAAGCTATCCTAATGTGTGCAAATCTTCTGCACTTTTGATTTTGGGCATGAACACCTCAAATGTATTCGATCAATCAGCTCCAATTGATTCCTAGAAGTGGTATAAGCATATGGCAAAGCCAAGAAGCCAGCTAAGCCACACCCAATAAGGACCAACCTCACTATCCAGTTCAAGGCAGCCTTGATGTCCTTGTAATTTTTCTTCAAAAAATCGTGAATAATCCCTACATGAGATTATGAAAACCAAGCAAATGAATCTTCTTGATGCATCATATATGCCATATCTGTTTGGCACATGCACCAGTTTGTACTCAACTGGCCGGCAATTACAATTCAAAACCATTGCCCACATTTAGCAAATCTAGGCAGTGCATTCTTCAAACGGGTAAAGTGGATTCTTGTGCATCTGTGAGCATTGTTCTTACTTGCTTCCCAAAGCTCAAGAAGGTTGAAGGAGCAGTGGACGTGACATATTGCAAACCAAAAGTTTCCAATAGCTCTCTTTAGGTTAAAATGGCAATCACAACTCTTGCAAGTTGTTGTGCAGCTTGAATGGCATAAGTGAGCCTGCTGCACCCTTCCTCTTAGAGTATAATTGAGCAGGGCTATGCATTGTTTACACCTAAAGGGACTGAGCATAAAAGATGCTAATACCACCCTTGTATGTTGGCCAACACATAAACCCAGCCCCAATATCTGTACCTGCAAAAACAAAAACTATAGTTAGTGTAAAAAGATTTTTTACTCTCCTCTTTATAGATTTGAGTAGGAAGTTTAATGTTGTCATCTCCAACTCCAGTTATACATTGATGCCTCCACACCCTCATCAACCAGGCTAACACAAATCACCCTGTCCAATTCACCAATTCATTCTCTTTCTTCATCATATATGGTTTTGTTTAGCCTTCTTAACCCTAATGTATGGGACCTGAAGCTTATCACTGTTCAAGATCCTTCTCCCATGAGTGCCCAGTTCACCAAAAGAGGCAGCCTGAATGATTACATTGTTCTCCAAAGTTAAGTTAGCAAGGTGATCTTTTAGCTTATTTCTTTCCCTAAGCACATGAGGTACTTCAACAACACAACAAGACATGAGCTTTTTGATCTCTTCCACTTGTACAACAATATTCCATGGAGGTTCCCATATTTCATCTAATATTCTCTTCATCAACAAAGAGTCCATTTCAATGACACAAGGAGGGAGCTGAGAGTGTACAATATACCCGAGTTCTTCAAGGATGGGTGTGGCTTCAACAATGTTGTTAGTGGCATCTTGAATCTCATCTGCCTGTGCATATAGTAGGTTAACAACCCCATCTTCAATGAAAAAGGCATATGAAGTTGTTCCATCACTGCCTCTACATACTCCATCAATGTTATATTTTATCCAACCTGTAGGAGGTTGTTGCCACAAAACCCCAGTATATGTCAATCTAGGTATGTGGGACTTCAAATTGTCATACAAATCTTGTCAATTAGCAGGGACACCTGAAAAGGTAGGTCTTATCACCTTCAGTAGCATATAAATAGAAGGTAAAATACATTGACATCCCCTTAAAGTTGTCCATACATTTCACTTAGATACTCCATTTTAAGTCTGTTTCATTGGAACACTTTTACCAAGCATTTACTGTGTTATTTAGACACAAAATTCATAGGCAACCAAACACAAAAGGTGAGCGTAATTCACACTCTAGAGTGACGAATAAGAGGAGTACACGTGGATTCATCCGTTTTCATTTTCCCTAACGACCATCCTTGCCGGAAAAATTAATTTCCGGCCATTTCTTTTCTAACTTAATTCGGGCCAAATTGCAAATTACAAACCATGAAAATTGTTCTCCACCTACAGGTCTATCTTTTCACAAAATTTCAGACCATTCCACCGGCAGAAACGTTAGCCCTGACATTTGCAAAACTCCAACGAGCTTCAGTTGGCTGAAAATGGAGTTTCGGGGGTCCAAATCGAACAGAACCAATACAAAAGCTTTCTGTTGTTATGGAGAATGTGTTTAAACATTTTCCCGCTGACTTCATCCTACCAAATTCCACAACAAATACAAAAATAGATTTCAGTTGTTCCGAGCATACCAGATGTTCGACGAAATGATATAATAAATTCCCACTAGTTGATAGCCCAGGAAGTGACGTATTATCATCACTGCCTCTTTTGTAAAATTATTCCAAAGGAGGAAAAAGTAACACACACGCAAGGACACAAACACATAGGTTCATGACTTAAGTTGTAGACTGAAGAAACATATTTTGTTTCTCAGCATTTAATGAACAACGATTGTTGGTTTAGTAGCTATAGAAAATTATTGGCACAACAGATCGAGGGGCAACCACCCTTAACAGAACATCCCTCCCCTATGTTAGCCTCATTTCCCTTTTTGGACCGACATTTTTTAAGGAAAATTCTTGGCTTTCGCCGGAAAAGTTCGGAACGTTTTTCTTCTTAGAGTTATAAATTAGTAACCAAATACTGATCTAGGCCAAAAACTTTAAGATCTAAAAGTTTCTAAGCTGAAAATTCGAGGAAGAATAAAAATATTTCAGATTGCAACGCTACTTATCTGGGCAGAATTGCAGTGGTCAATTGGATCTTAAAAACGAGAAGAAAAATTATAAGTTTATGGTGGTGATCGAAGTTAAAGGTGGTGGGGTGTCCAGATTTGAAGGAGAATTTGGTAGTAATCCCGTGAACAAATCTGAAAAATTAAAAGAGAAGTTGACTGGAAAATTTTCCGGCAAAAGCTATTAATTTGCCTATAAGAAGTATATGGAGTTTGTTTTTTTTGGATGATTTAACGCGCTTCAAAAATGTGAGAAACACTTACCTTGCCATGTCAGCACATTTTGTCTAAATGACACAGTAAAAATCTGGTTAAAGTGTTGAAATGAAATAAGCTTAAGATGAAGTATCTAAGTGAAAAATTAGTACAACTTTAAGGGGTTGTCGATGTATTTTTCCTAAATAGAAGAAGACACTTCAAAGATCAGCATATTAATGGACACTAATTTTCCATTCATGCCTGCATTCCTCCTCTTCCACAAGTGCCAAACAATCAGTGATGGAATTGCTTTGTAGACAATTTTAAGGCTTATGTTGACTGGCCTCCTCCACCATTCATTGATCACCTAGATCAGTAGCTTCCCCTAAATGTTGATCCCAGCAGGTGCACTAAAGTACTTCTATACAAACTTGGCCAATGGAGATCTAAAAAACACATGAGCTAGTGTTTCTTCTTTAGGATTTCTACAACACCAACACCTTGATGGAAATATGTATCACATTCTTCTAAGTGAATCATCCTGTGGTAATTTTGCTTTCCATAACCTCCATAAAGAATGATACCTTAAATGGAAATCCCTTCACCCATATAAATTTGTATAGCTTGCTCTCATGTCTTCCCTTCCTTATGTATTGCCAGACAGACTTAATTGTGAATTGGCCATGTAACGACCCGAATGGTCGTTTTGAGAATTTGCATTCCGTTCGACGGGTTAAGGCCTCGAGCAGCTTCATATTATGTGTTATGACTTACGCGTGTGGTCAAGTTCGGCTTTCGAATGATTCAGGGTCAATTTGGAAGTTGGATTCTTATTTTTGAAGCTTAAGCAGTAAGAGTTGACCGGAATTTAACTTTTGTGTAGACGACTCCGAAATAGTATTTTGATGATTTCACTAGCTTCGTATGGTAATTTTAGACTTAGGCGTGAGTCCAATTTGTATTTGAAAGTCTGTAAGGTAATTTGAAGTATTTCGGCAAAAATTGGAAAATTAAAGTTTTGAAAGGTTGGGAGGTTTGATCGAGAGTTGACTTTGGTGATATTGGGGTTGGAATACGATTACGAGAGTTGGATTAGCTCCACTATGTTATTTGGAACTTGCATACAAAATTTGGCGTCATTTTGGGTTAATTTGATATGTTGCGGCGCAAGTTGTAGAAGTTAGAATATTTGGAAATTTATAAGTTTGATTCGTGATGCAATTTGTAGTTTCGACGTTATTTGATGTGATTTGAGGCCTCGAGCAGGGCCTTATTATGTTATTGAACTTATTGGCATGTTTGGAAAGGGTCCCGGGGGCCCCGGGTGCATTTCGGATGGGCAACATGCCATTTTCTTATGTTTTGGAATGCTAAAGTTCTGTTGTTTGATGTCCTTCTACGCGATCGCGAAGGCATAGACGTGATCACGTAGGCTATTTGGTGAGTGACCCATTTTCCTTCTTTGCGTTCGCAGTATAAGGTTCGCGATCGCGAACGTGTACATTCTCCTTCATCGAGTTTGCGTTCGCGTAGCTCAGCTTTAGCAGCTAGTGTATTTTCTCTTCGTGATCACATGCATTTGTTCGCGATCATGTAGTACAATTTCTGGGCAGCGGTCATTTCCTTCTTCCCGAACGCAATTGCATTTCCGTGATCGCAATGTGTAAATCGCTGGGCAGCAGAATATATTTCCAAAATCATGGGTTTTGTCCATTTTTCATCTTTTCAGATAGAGACCTTGGATTTGAGCGATGTTTGGGGGGTTCTTCACGTGGTTGATTGGGATTTGAGCCATCCGGAGGTTGTTTCACTCGAGAAGGTCCTTTTAGAGCAACAGTCTAGCTTCTTTGAGATAAGTATCTTCCCTAACTTTGTGTGTGGGGAACTACACATTAGGATTTGAGTCTTTTTGCTAACTGTGTCATGTAAAAGCCATGCACGCGAGGTGACGAGTACGTGCTCGAACTTATTTGTGGCAATTTCACCGTTTAGGGCTCTTAGTTATTTATGTCCATTAAATATAAAGTTATTTTATCATGTTAAATTTCTCATTTACTAAATTCACCCTTACATGTCTTATTTGGAATTAATTGCTCCATGTTTTACCCTTATTGCCGATTAAACTCTTATGTGCCTTAACTGAAGTTGTTGCCTCTTTTATTGCCATGCTATCATTTCCGTAATTGTTTATCCTTGATTGAAGTTATTATCTTTTCAATAATCTGCTTATCCTTAATTGAATTTATTGTATCTCTTCCGTAATTGCTCAACCCTAAATGAAGTTTTGTTATCCCTTATTATTGTTGACTTATCCTTATTTGGAATCATTGATTCATTTTATCCCTCTTATTATTGAATTGTACTTTTGCAGAATCATTGCTACACATTATCACTTCCTTGTTGAGTTATTCCTGTTGAGACCATTACTCCCTGTTGTGTCTTTCTTTGTGAGCTCGTTCTTCCGTTTCCTTGTATTCTGAAGTTCCTGAGTTGATTTACTTGTCATATTCTCTTATTATTGTCGTTATTGATGTTGTATTCAGTGTTTTAGAGCTGAGGTCTATGCGTGGTTGTAATATTGAAACTATTTTGAGGAAATGTTGTGGCACGTGGGCACATATTATGAAAGTCATTGTGAATTGTTATGTTTTGGCACACGTGTTGTTGTTGAGAGAATTGTTATTGTGTTTGCACGAGGTTTCTGCCGTGCGGTTGTTATTGTGTTTGCATGAGGTTTCTGCCGTGCAATTGTTATTGTGTTGCACGAGGCTTCTACCGTGCTGTTGTTATTATTGATACGCATGTGGTGGTATAAGGTCTGGGTGTTGAAACACATACAAATGAGATAAAGTGGGCTTGAAATGCGTGGCTAGTAGGGGAACTACTAGAAGCCATGTAGTGTGATAAGATGGGCTATAACGCGGGATGCTATTTTGGGAAAAATGAATTTCACAAACTAAATATAAAGGCTCCCACGCTGATATAAGGACAGTTTGTGATTCATTGTATGATTTGAGACTACGAGGCGGTACCTCGATAGGGCCCTTGTTGTCATTTTCCCATTCTTTTGTACTTGTCATTGATTGTTGCCTCCTTAGCATACTATTAATTGTCTTCCTCCGTATTGCACTATTTTCTTAGTTCTATGTAGCTAATCTTGTTGTGCTAGTCATTGCTTCAAACTTCATTGCAGCCTTTATTACACTGTACATTGCGTAGTGATTGTTTTTTATGTGCCATTCATTCTCTATGCTCTTATTTGTTGACTGGAATTGTGGTAGAACACCTGCACAAGCATACACGTAGTTAAATCACCCATATTGGTTTTAGAAGATGAATCCTGACGTCATTGACCATTATACGTACTCTTGTCTATTTTCCTTATGTGTAAGAATTGTTCTATTGGCATGAGAGTCGTCCGTGCCGTTATGAGTTGTAATGTTGGCACAAGATGCCAAGTGATTAGGGTTCATGAATTGGGACCCATGAGTTGTGTTTATAAGGTTCGGTACCTCGTGGAAATGCATGAATAGATCTGGTGTTAAAGCAGTTGTTCTTATTGAGCCGTTGCTGGTTTTCCTTTATTTGGTTTCACCGGACTTTGGCAGTGATCAACTTACTCTACATCATTATTACATGATTGCTTCCTATTAAATATTGATGTTACTAGTGTATCATTGCAAGTATTTTTTTGTATTCATAATCATGCTTAGCTTTATATTAATGTTGTTTCCCTGTTAGTTTACCTTCACGCTTTTTCAGGTTGTTTAGTCTGGTAGGTGTCTTGACTGTCCCTCGTCACTACTCCATCGAGGTTAGTCTTGATACTTACTGGGTACCGCTGTGGTGTACTCATATTACGCTTATGCATATTTTTGTGTAGATCCAGGTGCCATAATTATTGTTTATTATTATCTGGCTGGTCAAGCATTGCTGTGGAGACTCAAGGTAAACCTGTCGTCGCATTCGCAGGCCTTGGAGTCACCTTCTGATATTGTACTTGTACTATTTAATTCCATTCTGAATAGTCGTATATAGGGATTTTCTAGTAAACTCAGTAGAGTTTATGACTTGTACTACCAGTTTTGGGATTGTAAGTTGTGTATAAAGAATTCTGTTTCATATTTATCAGTTGATGGTTGAATTCTTCTATTAATTCAGTAAGTGTTAGGCTTACCTAGCCTTAGAGACTAGGTACCATCGCGACATCATACAGAGAGAAATTGGGGTCGTGACAAGTTGGTATCAGAGCTCTAGGTTCATAGGTGCTACGAGTCATAAGCGAGTTTAGTAGAGTCTTGCGGATCGGTACAGAGACATCTATACTTATCTTCGAGAGGCTACAAAACTATTAGGGTAGTTTCACTTCCTTCATTCCTATCGTGTGGGTTTATTGATCTCAGAGTTTGAACCTTTGTCATTCTATTCTCTCACAAATGGTGAGGACACGAGCTACAGTTACCGATCATGCTACCCCCTGAGCCGGTGTTGCCAGGGGACGGGGCAGAGGCAGATGTAGAGGCTGAGGAGGAACACGTGCTACAGCTAGAGCACTTGTCAGAGTAGCTGTTGAGGAGCCGCCGGTAGCTCTGGTTGGGAGACAGGTACCTGAGGCGCCTATTGCGACCCTAAGACTTCAGGAGACCTTAGCACAGTTCCTGAGCATGTTTGGTACATTGGCTCAGGCGGGGTTGATTCCGGTTGCACCAGCTACTTTACAGACCGGGGGAGGAGCTTAGACTCCCTCCGCTCGCACCTCGGAGAAATGCACGTTGGTTAGGTTCCAAGTGTCACGCCGACACAGCCTGTTATCCCAGTTCAGCCGGTGGTTAGGGCACCTGCATTTGAGGAAGAACAACATAGGCTTGCGAGGTTCAAGAAGTATTACCCTCCTACTCTTAGTGGTTTGACTTCACAGGATGCGCATGGGTTCCTAGGGGAGTGCTATTGTATTTTCCACACTATGGGTATTGTGGAGACGAGTGGGGTTGCTTTTACTACCTTCCAGCTTAAGGGAGCGGCATATCAGTGGTGGCGAGCATACGAGTCGGGTAATTTGGCCGATGCAACTTCACTTTCATGGACTCAGTTTTCAGAGGTGTTCTTGAGAGAGTTTGTTCCCCAGACCCTTCGGGAAGCGTGGTGTGCGGAGTTGAGCAACTGCGCCAGGGCACTACGTCGGTGCCACAGTATGCCGTTAGATTCAGTGATTTTTCCAGACATGTATCTGTTTTGGTTTTTACAGTCAGAGAGCGAGTCCGCAGGTTCATTAAGGGGTTCAGTCATGATATCCGGTTCAACATAGCTCGGGAGTTGGAGTTGGATGTTCTATTTTGGCAGGTAGTAGAGATCGCTCACCTATTATAGGGCATGCAAGGTTGGGAGAGAGAGGGCATAGAGGCTAAAAGGCCTCATAGATTGGGAGGATCGACTGGTCCCTATTTTTGGAGGCAGGGTATGCAATGGTAGAGGTTTTGTGGGTCAACCAGGTCAGTTTGCACTTCAGGTTTCGCACGGTGCTTCAAATATCCATGGGTCTCAGGGTACCCGTATCGGACAGCTTCCACAGCCACGTCAGTATAGAGGTTGCTTTGAGTGTGGAGATACCAGCCACATGGTGAGTATTTGTCCCAGACGCTGGGCAGATGCGTCATAGCGGGGTATTCGGGATATGATTTCTGCTCCAGTTGATGATATCCCTACACAGCCAGCTTAGGGTGCAGGTCAGGCGAGTAGAGGGCGCCCATGAGGGGGAGGCCCCGCCCGTTGACATGTTTTCTATGGTAGTGCTGAAGCCACTACACCAGATAATTTTGTACGGGTATGGTTTCAATTTATTATAGAGAAGCGTCATTCATATTTTGTTTCAGTTCTGTTTATCGGGGAGAGTCCTCCTATTTTGATTCACATATAGGTGAGTTTCGTGATTTTGTACTCTATTTATATGTTTACCCCTGTTGGGAGATTTTATAGTGGTAGACCGTGTCTATAGTTTTGTTTTATTTCATTATTAAAAGTTGTGAGACTAGGAATGACTTTATATTACCCATTACGGTAGGTTTTGATGTGATTTCTGGGTGATGGGTTACGACTTGTGATTTAGATGCTCTACCGGTGTAGGAGTTCCATATGTGTTGTGATTTTATTGGCGAAATTGAATTAGAGGAAGGTTTCGGTTGGTATGATGTGTATTCTACTTGTGATTTAGAGTTGAGGGTGAGACCCTTGCGGTTTTATTTGATTCCACGTGTTTGAAC
>AWOL01S0074120.1:0-66896 GCA_000715115.1 Nicotiana otophora | reverse complement strand
AATAGAACCTGAAGTCACCACGAGTGCCGAGAAAGGTGTTGTCCACAACAGCTATGTTGGAAGGTGCCGCCCGCTTTGCCCAAGGCTTGCCGGAACCCCAATAACTCAAAGAGAGACGTATTTAATCTAGAAAATACTCAAATGCCATATATGAATCTTGAATCCATTAGAACCTTCTCGGGAGTCAGTCATTCTTTTTAATTCTCCAATACACCGCCAAAATGAGCCGAACGACATGTGCTCTGTTAGCACACCAACACCATAAAGAAGTAATCTACACCTCTAAGCAACTGAGTGAATTCCTTTTCTTAGTACATTACATCCATCACGAACAACAACCTTAAACCATTCCCAACACTTCCATATAACTATAAGGTGTAATACATCATGCATCCAGAAATTTCCTTGCTTTTGTCATCCTCAAAACCAACATCTGCAAGTCGTAACCGATCCACAAGTATGACTTAAACCGAAATCAGTACAACACATAACCGTACAATCATATTGTCGATAGCAGACTACCCCACTTAGCTCAAAGCCATAAAACAAAACATACAATAACTCACAATACCCATACTCTATTACCGCCATAATCCCGCACTGAAATTCAACTAAATCATTCATAAGTTCATCTGCTAGGCTCGCACTCATTCTCATGTCAGTAAAGTTGACTTTCTCAACCGATCCAAACTCAAATTGCAACACATGTAACTAACTGATACAAAGAAGATCGCCACATAATCATCCTAAGAATCACACAACCTTAGAATGCCTCGCAGGAGATAACACACATGCTTAGCCTCAAACTGACATCTCTCCATTCCCTTTTACGACCACAACTACTACACAATTACTTAATCTTCTCGAGTCTGAACTCGGCAACAAGACATGAGAATCTACTTCATTCCACAAATGTATATCTGAAAGGTCTCTCACAATCCTCACAACTCAGATCCATACAACGCATCAGGACATAAACCAAGCTCTTAATGGTCCTCTTCACATCCTAAGCAAACTATTCTCGCCAAGTCCAAGCCATCTGAACACATTCCGCAGTCACATCACACTCATTATATAACCAACCAACCACTCACCAAGCCATAAGCCCCACTCCTAGGGACACTGCTGGACATAGAAGTCCAAAAACACATACTCACATAATTGAAACCATCGCACCCCAAGCTGCGGTCAAAACTCGACCTCAAGCCCTCCAGACTAGTCCATCACCAAAACACAGAAAACACATCTCGCACCCCATCCATGGAATCACAAGCCGTCGATGCACGGCTGATACCGAGCATTCACATACGCATCCGAGTGAGTGGAAGGAATTCAAAGAGGCACACTTCAAGCTGAATCAATGCCGCACGATGAGGAAAGAAAGATGGAAAGTTTATCCTAGATGCCCTGTAGCCTCTCGAAAATAGGTATGGACGTCGTCATACCGATCCACAAGACTCTACTAGATATTTGCTCATGACTCGTAGTACCTATGAACCTAGAGCTCTGATACTAACTTGTCACGACCTAAAAATCTAACTAGTCGTGATGACACCTAACCCAACCCTCTAGGTAAGCCAATTAACAATAATCTAATTCAAAATGAGATTTACTGGGAAAATAAATGATGAAATAACTGAACTGTAATACAAAACTCCCAAGGATTGGTAGTACAAATCACAAGCTTCTAAGAATTAGAGTTTACTAAGCTAGTATGAAATAAATACATCATCTATTCGAGGCCTACATAAACAAATTTATAAATCTAAAGCTACCAAGAAAGAGAGGTAGCTATAACCGGAAAGCAAGTACATATCCAATGCCAGTTCCCGCCATACACAGCAACATCAGCTCCAAAATCTGCACGCAAGATGCAGAAGTATAGTATGGGTACAACCGACCTCATGTACTCAATAACTAACAAACTTAACCTTAGGTTGAAAGCAGTGACGAGCTCAGAGAAACGGTCAGAGTCTAACACCATTAGACGAAAACAACTCGTAAACATATAATGAAAACAATACATGTAATAACTCAAAGATATGATGCTCAGCTTGTTCACAATTACAGAAAATAGGCATGCTTTTCAGGTATAATAGTAAAGCCCACTTCTTTTACCGAAATCACCAAAAGATGAGTATATGATAAAAACTATGATTTTTTCAAATCTTTCAACAATAGATAGGATATTTCATTTTTAGAAAGAATGAGAAAAGTACATCTCGATGCTTACATGTCAATATGCATGTCAAATCATGGATGTCGCAATATCGTGTAGCATGAGGAAAATGCATCTCTATACCTACATGCCAAGTATGCATGTCAAATTAATGAATTCACGGTGACAATCCCAGATACACACACTCTCAGAGTACTCAATCTGCCTATCTCAAATTCCCACTCATCACACACAATCACTCAGTATTGTACGATACCTGCGCTCTTTGCTGGTATGTCAGACTCCAGAGGGGCGGATCCTGTCTAAGCGCTAATATGAAGCCAATATGGCATGTTGCGGCATGCAGCCCGATCCCATAAATAATAATAAAGCCTATAAGGCCTGCTGCAGCATATAACCTGATCCATAATAATAATAATAATAATAATAATAATAATAATAATAATAATAATAATAATAATAATAATAATAATAATAATAATAATAATAATAATAATAATAATAATAATAATAATAATAATAATAATAATAATAATAATAATAATAATAATAATAATAATAATAATAATAATAATAATAATAATAATAATAATAATAATAATAATAATAATAATAATAATAATAATAATAATAATAATAATAATAATAATAATAATAATAATAATAATAATAATAATAATAATAATAATAATAATAATAATAATAATAATAATAATAATAATAATAATAATAATAATAATAATAATAATAATAATAATAATAATAATAATAATAATAATAATAATAATAATAATAATAATAATAATAATAATAATAATAATAATAATAATAATAATAATAATAATAATAATAATAATAATAATAATAATAATAATAATAATAATAATAATAATAATAATAATAATAATAATAATAATAATAATAATAATAATAATAATAATAATAATAATAATAATAATAATAATAATAATAATAATAATAATAATAATAATAATAATAATAATAATAATAATAATAATAATAATAATAATAATAATAATAATAATAATAATAATAATAATAATAATAATAATAATAATAATAATAATAATAATAATAATAATAATAATAATAATAATAATAATAATAATAATAATAATAATAATAATAATAATAATAATAATAATAATAATAATAATAATAATAATAATAATAATAATAATAATAATAATAATAATAATAATAATAATAATAATAATAATAATAATAATAATAATAATAATAATAATAATAATAATAATAATAATAATAATAATAATAATAATAATAATAATAATAATAATAATAATAATAATAATAATAATAATAATAATAATAATAATAATAATAATAATAATAATAATAATAATAATAATAATAATAATAATAATAATAATAATAATAATAATAATAATAATAATAATAATAATAATAATAATAATAATAATAATAATAATAATAATAATAATAATAATAATAATAATAATAATAATAATAATAATAATAATAATAATAATAATAATAATAATAATAATAATAATAATAATAATAATAATAATAATAATAATAATAATAATAATAATAATAATAATAATAATAATAATAATAATAATAATAATAATAATAATAATAATAATAATAATAATAATAATAATAATAATAATAATAATAATAATAATAATAATAATAATAATAATAATAATAATAATAATAATAATAATAATAATAATAATAATAATAATAATAATAGATATAATGCCAATATGGCTTGCTGCGGCGTGCAGCCTAATCCCATAAATAACACTCACAACTTGGCTCTCCGGCCCACCTTAGTCATCAATCTCTTAAGTCTTTAGGGCTCACAATCTCGAATCACGCAGCCCAAACAATGATAACATGTGATGTAACAATGAAAGATGAACATAGACTGAGATATGATATGTAAATAAAGAATCATGACTGAGTAGATAACTCAAAACAACAGAAATAACTTCATTAGGTCTCAACCGAATAAGCACATGGGCTAAACATGATTTCTAACATGGTTCACGACTTATATAATTAAACAAGGAGGGAGAACATGGATGTAACAAGATATAGCAACAAAACAAGTCCGGTCATAGTCTAATAGTCAACTAGAATCATGGTTTCCCGAGTGCATGTCACACGCTCGTCACCTAGCATGTGCATCACCTCAATACACTTCTTATAACATACTACCTCCGTTCCAGTTTATGTGAACCTATTTCCTTTTTGGTCCGTTCAAAAAAGAATGACCCCTTTCTAAATTTGGAAATAATTTTGCTTAAACTTACAATTCTATCCTTAATCAGAAACTTTTATAACCATACAAATACTCTAGGATCATAAATTTCAAAAGTCTTCATTTTTTCTTAAACTCCGTACCCAGTCAAATAGGTTCACATAAATTGGAACGGAGGGAGTAGTTCCTAGGGTTAAATACCCTCAAATCCAAGTTTAGATATGTTACTTACCTCGAACAAGCCAAATCCAATATCAAACAAGTCAAATAATACTCTAGAAATGCCATCATGTGTGTATCGACCTCCGAATGGCTCGAAACTAGCCAAAGCAACCCAAAAACATCAAATAATACTAAAGGAAACAAACCTAATCGATAAAGGTCGAATCTTTAATCAAAAGCCCAAAGTCAACTAAAAAGTCAAACTCGGACACACACAACAGAACTTGACAAAATTCAAACAATCTGACAACCCATTCAATTACGAGTCCAACCATACTAATTTCATCCAATTCTGATTCCGAATCAATATTCAAAACAAAATTATTCTCTTTTGAAAGATTTTTGATAAAACCCCCTAATTCTCAAATCAAACACATGGATTAATTCACAAATGAACCACTGGAATCATATTAAAATACAAAAATTGAGATTAGATACTAACCCTCATGAAAATACGAGAAGAACGCTGCGATAATCACCTCAATTGGAGCTCTAGAACTAAAGATATGCTCAAAATACCAAAAGAACGCAATTTAATTTTTTTATACACATGCATTTCCGCTTTTGCGACCAAAAATCCGCACCTGCTCATTTCCAGCTGTCATTTTCTCTTTTACGGACCATTTTTCGCATCTGCATGGTCACAGATGCGGACCCAACTTCGCATCTGAAGCACTAACACCAACTCTCTTCTCCGACACTAAAATGAGCATAACTCCCTCATACGATGTCCAAATTCGACGATTCTTTTTGTAATGGCTCCGTAATTACGATACGCATATAATGCTTCAATCAAAACAGAAATTAGAGTTCATTTTCTTAATATGGTATCATTTATGCTTGTATAAACGATATCGAAACATCATAAACGAGCGTAATACAACACAAACCTCTTCGAAACTCACCCGAGCCCCTTGAAACCCTGTCTAAACATGCCAACAAGTCCCATAACATAACACAGACTTATTCGAGGCCTCAAATCAGGCATAACAACATCAAAACCACGAATCTCACCTCAAATCGAACTTAATGAACTTTTGAACTTTCAACTTCTAAAACTCATGCCAAACCATATCAAATCAACTCGGAATGACCTCAAAATTTTCACACAAGTCCCAAATGACATAATGAAGCTATTCCAATTCACAGAACCATAATAGAGCCCGATATCATCAAAGTTAATTTCCAATCAAACTTATGAACATTCCAAACCTTCAAATTATCAACTTTTACCAATTAATGTCGAAACCTTCTAGAAACATCCGAATGCAAATCCGGGCATACGCCCAAGTCCAAAATCACCATTCGGACCTAACAGAATCATTAAATCTCTTATCTGGGGTTAAATACATAAAATTCATTCTTGGTCAACTCTTCCAACTTAAAATCAAAACCGATGATTCACACAAGTCATAATACATCATATGAAGTTGCTCAAGACTTCAAATAGCTGAACCGAATGCAAATGCTCAAAACGACTGGTTGGGTCGTTACATCCATATTCGCTTATTCTGCAAGGGGTTACTTGTTATGCTGCATTTAATATCGTAGACGATGAAACTCTGAAGGACATTTTGAGGACTCCGGATGAACACCGAGAACTTCTTGTGATAAAAATGCTAGAAATATACGTCAAGTCTAAAGACGTTCTCAATATTGAGGTTTCGCAAAATAGGGATAACCCTCAATCATCTGGTGGTATGTTTGGAGCAGTTTTATCCGAACAGGTTCCATTTGAAAGAGTCAGGCCAGATCTAAACTTATCTCCACGGGTGAATGAGGAGCGAGGACATAATTTCTCCCCAAGTTTACATAATTCACATATCGAGTGGTATATTTCAATTTTCCTTATTGTGGTATGATTGTTTTATGTATTATATTCGTAATAACACTCATATCTTCCGAAGGGGGTACCGTCCAGATATGAATTTTACAAGTTAGGAACCAACCAATAGTTTGAATATGCTCAATTTTGGTGGTTTCGATCATGCTGGTCCATCCGCGAGTCATCCGCAACCCGATAATGTGCATAATGGGCTATCAACAGATTATGAATTGTAAGTTAAGAGATAAAGTTAATATATAATATTGGGATGACTTTGAGAAACTCATTAGTTTTTTGGTTGTGCTGTGAAAACGAGCAACATGATGATCCTGTCCTTACTCAGTTTCCCGAAGACGATATGTTTAATCAGGATCTAGCAGATGCACATAGTCAGGAAGATGATAGTGATTATGATAACAATGCTGATGAGTCTGTAGATGATATACCCTTCCCTAATTAGGACAACGATGATGAGGAAATGCGCTTTGCTGATAAGAATAAGAATGAGCAACCTGATTTGATAAGGGAGCATGATGCCACAAATGAGAATGCTCCATATATGCAGACTCCACCTACCGTTAGACCCAGAGTGTACGAGTCCGATATGCCCTTTCATTCAAGGAAGATTCCCTACCTTGATCAGTTGTCGAGTATGCTAGATATGGATGCCCTCACATGGGATCTTGATGACACTCATACAACAATGTGGGATGAATCTAGACCAACGAAGCTGTCAAAGAATATGCTTTTTGTTGATAAAACGCGCCTTAGCAGGGCGATGTGAATTTATAGCATAAAATACTATCGCGAGATCGAGGTTCATGAGTCATCTACGCAAGTATATAAGGTTATTATCGTAGATGGTTTCAAGGTTGTAAGTGGATGTTATATGTGAGAAAGTTGAAAAAAAATATGTGGATGGTAGGGAAATACATTGACAACTACACTTGTGATATGGACACATTCAATGAGAATGATTTTAACTTGAATGTTGACTTGATTTCTCTTGTCTTGATTCCACACATTGAATCGTCCATAAGATACAAGATTAAAGAGTGTATAACATCTATCCACCAGGTATATGGCTGTACCATTACCAAAAGAAAGGCATTTCTCGGGCGTAAACGTGCTTTTGAGATTGTTTATGATAATTGGGATAAGTCATTTACCGCTCTACCCAAGTACATAGCTTCTTTGCAACACTTTAACCACGGGACTGTTATTGAATGGAAGCTTGAGCGCAGTTCGGGAATACCATAATACATATTCAGATATGTGTTCTGGGCATTTAAACCAGCCATTGATGGTTTTGTGTATTGTCGGCTGGTAATCTCCATAGACGGTACACATGTCTATGGAAAGTATGATATTAAGATGTTGATTGCTGTTGCAATAGATGCTAATAGAAGCATATTTCCCTTTCCATTTGCTATTTGTTCCAATGAAAGCAAGAGACTTGGACATGGGTTTTGAGCCACTTGAAGGAGCACATTGCGAGACAACGTTCATGTATTTGTCTAATATCTTATCGACATGGTGGGATTTTAAGTTCTGTGTAGACTTTGGATGCATGGAAGGAATCATATGCCTACCACCGTTACTATGTTAGGCACTTGAAGGCCAACTTCCAGCGGGCTTATCTGAACAAAAGCTTACATGATTTAATGTGGATGGCTGCAACAGATCATCAAGAGTGTGCATTCAGGATGCAAATGCAATTGATTAGGCAGGAAGACCCAGGAGCGTATCGTTGGTTGATGCAACATGAGCTTGATAAGTGAACTTTGCATAAGGATGGTGGCAGAAGATGGGGAATTTTGACTGTAAATGTGTCAGAGTTTTTCACGGGTTGTTGAAGTCTGCCCGTAGATTGCCTGTCACTGCCATGGTGCGGATGTCATTCAAGCAGATAGCGGAGAGGTTCCTTGAAAGATCCTGAAGTGCATCGTCCTTGTTGGAAATATGTGCTCAATTTATGCCACAGCCGATGAAACGATTTGAGAAATAGCGGAAGTGAGCACAATGGCATACATATTTGCAATATTACAATGAGCAAAATATTTTTGAAGTTCGCACAGGTTTGCATCAAAACCGCGGTAATAATACCCACACCATCAATGAATCCAGACGATTATGCTCGTGTGGGAAATTGTCGATTTATCACTTGCCATGAAGTGCTTTCAACATGTTGGGTTTGCTGCGATGAGGTATATTGATAAAGAATATAGTGTTGTTGCATATGTAAACACCTATAGCGGCCACTTCCAACCAGTGGGTGCTGAGCATTATTTGCTGCCGGAACCATTTAAAATGGTGTGTAACAAAGATTATGTGCATCGCCGACAAGTGCAATAAAGAATGCGGATACAGAACCAAATGGAATTTGGTGATACCGTTTATGCGCATAAATATGATATATGTTTCCAAATAGGACACGATCACCGTAAATGTCCTTTAGTTGGTTTGGGAAGCGGTGGTAATTCAGCTCCCGGTGGCAATTCCTCCAATGTGCCCAATTTTCAAGGATAAAAGTAGTGATTTGTTGCAGTATATTTTGTTGTACTAAATGTCTGTAATGGTGTGTCTTGAAATATTTATGAAATAAAATTATGTTTCCAATAGTCTTAAATCTAGTTGACAATTAGCATTGAAAATTCAATACAATAATTAAAAATAACTTCAAGAAATAAATAACGATTTTCATTCGCCGTTATCGTCACTGTCTGGCACTATTTCATTGTCATTGTCTTCATCTCCTTTGTCAACATATTGTACGCATCCGTCCGGCTCGAGGACATCATAATCTAGGCCTCAGTTGACACACATTTCTCGTATTTTATTGCTTTCATCAATAAGATCACTTGCTTGATTTCTACAACAATATGAGACTCATACGTCCAACATATGCGGTAGAAACTTTGGTAGTCCCTCCCACTTGACAACTGTTGGAAATACAGGATAACCAATGTCTCTATGCAATTTTTCATTCTCTAATAAAGCCCAATGCTGATCCTCCATTCCTTGTAGGTAGTTAAGATCATCTAGTGCATGATGAACGACTAGTTCCTTTTTTATCTCTAAAATCTCCATCATCAAATGCCGAATAACTTCTGGTTCATCTTTGTGTGTATTTGTTTGTAACGTTGCAGACAGTGCTTGTGGTACAATAAGCCCATGCCAGTGACATAGTACTTCATAATCATTTTGAGTAAAAGGGAACCCATTGTAGTTTTTCACTCCAAATTCTCATACCTTCAGGCTTTGTAGAATGCACTTCCCCCTCAATAATGTGCCCTGCAACTTTGAGATCAGTATGTATATTGATAGGCTTATTTTCCAAGGGACGTAGAACACCATACAACTTGTCATCCACCAAATCAGTATAGTAGCCTAGCATGTTTTTTTCAAGGTAGGGATCGATTCTGTTATGATATTTTCCATGTGGATCTGTTAAACTACCTTCACCTTTTTGCCTCATCTTAAACCACTTATTAAATGTTAGTGGCATTTTTGAAATGTTGAAATGGTTATTGAAAATCTGGAATGTTGGTTCAACTTAAAATGAACTAAACTGTACGAACTTGTACGTTATCATATCGCATCAATAATATGTATTATGTGTATTGTTTTGTCGCCCTAAAAAAGCCTGCACGAACTTGTACCATAAATAATCATTTGTATATTACTCATAGCGCATCAATAGTATACGTTCTGTGTATTGTCTTGTCGACCTGAAAAAGCCTGCACGAACTTGTACCGTAAAGAATCCTTTGTACGTTAAACATAGCGCATCAATAATATGCGTTATGTGTATTGTCATGTCGACCTGAAAAAGCCTGCACGAACTTGTACCATAAAGAATCAATTACACGCAAAACATAACACATCAACAATATGCGTTATGTAACCTAAAACCACTCATTGAAACCTATAAGAACCTCGCGCATTTTACATTATTATTTGCGGCTTAAACAAACAAAGAATACAACTTTCCATAAAATGTTCAAGATAAAGCATTACGACATGTCTGGACGTAATGACGTTCCTAGGTGTTACTGCGACAAACGTGCGATGTTGAATCCATATTGGTCAACTTGCAATCTAGGTCGCAGACGTTGGATGTCTAAACAAGTTGTAAATTATTAATATTGAAATTTATGTTGGTTAATATATTATTTATAACATGTTCATTAATATTCTTTGTTGTCATCTCCATTTGTAGGTGATGAGTGGGGATTTTGACTATTTATGTCACATTTTTGCTTTTGTTTTAGTCCAAAAGCGTTTAATTGTGTTCCCACAAACTGATGAAATATGCTTAATTGCAAGAATGGTGGAAAATGAGCCTAAAAGATGAAATCCAACTCAAGAAGGAGTAATCTGAACCAAGGATAAAAACATGCACATAAGCTCTAAAGTGCAGACCGCAGTTTGTGCAGAAGAACTTGTCAGAGATTTGTGAGAAGTGCGGTCCGCACATGAGATGTGCGGCCGCAGAAGCAAGGCAAGACCGGTAGTTCAGAAAACATGCATATCAAGTTCAACGGAAGTGCGGACCGCACAATTATTGTACGGCCGCAGTTGCATTTGTGTGGTCCGCAGAAGAGCTATGTGCGGCCGCACTCAGAAATATGCGGACCGCAAAAAGAGAGAGATGCAGTCGCGGTTCAGAATTGTGCGTCCGCAAGAGTCTAATCCTGTCAAGCTGAAGCAAAGTGCAGACCGCATATAGAATTATGCGGCCGCAGAACCTCCGAACGGGCTTTTTTGTCCGAAAATTCTATCACTGTATAAATAGAAGAGATTCAATTTTTTAGGTTAAATTTTGACATCAGCAGCTATAATAGATGTATTCTTTTATTCCTTTTAGTAGTATTTGTTATTTTGAGCTTTTTGAACATTGATTTCATCATTTTAATTATCAATATGGGTTTAATTATCACTTCTTCTTCTTCTTTGTCTTCTAATTTAAGCATGAGTAGCTAGATTCTCACTAAGGTTGTGACCCAACCCTAGTGTGTGAACTTAATGGGTGTTTGATTTATTGCTTGTTTATGGTTGGGTGTTGATTATCCAGCCTAGTTCTTGCTTTAATTTGAAGAATTAATGGTTGCAAACATTATTTCATGCCTATTTGACTTAGTGTCTACTTGAGAAAGAGAGATTTAGTCTAGAAAAACTTAGCTAGCAAGAAATTGGGTCAATCGAGAGATTGATAAGCTCGATTAAAGGGTTGAACCTAGATATAGTAAAACCCGACTTGAGCTTATTATCAACTGCTTTGTTCAATATAGATTTGGACTTGAGAAAGCCAAATTGGGCAAAATCACTCTTTGACCGAGGGGTATCGAGTGAGTACTTGAGTGTTGATAGCTATAATACACCCCGACCAATAAAACAAGCTTTAAGGCTTACAACCCATTAAGCGAACACCTAGGTAAAGGTCATAACACTAGGCCTTTTATATCATTTGAAAAACAACCAAAATAATTTTTTAGTTTAAATTCTTAGTTTGGTATCTTAGTTTAAATTAGACCTAGAAACAACCCAAGTCTGTGGAAGTACAATTTGAGATAATTCAAGCTCGTACACTATAATATATATATATATATATCTAAGACCCATTCATAGCTCCCTTTGGAAAATCAACCTCGACTCCTTGTTGGGTATTACTATTGCATCGACCGTTTTCATATCCACAAATAGAGGAGTGAAATTGGACGAGATTAGTAGGACGAAAATCAATATGGTTTTGAAGAATGGTATGATGAACCCATTAACCAGGAATACTACAAATCATGTTTACTAAACCTTTGGAATTGTACTGGTGAATACGAAATTCAGATCTGGAAACTCGAAGAACAACTTGCGGCAGTGAAGGAGCAACTGAAAGAGGCAGAAGAAGAAAATAATCGGTTGCAAGAAAAATTTCAGTGGTTGAAGTAGAGAATAATGGGCGATAGTGACTAAACAAACACATGGCTATTATAAGTGTAGTTTTTTATTTTTATGTTGTACGTTTTATCTATTATGTGTATTTTTAAACGAATTTTAATTTATGTTAATCTGACTTTTGTTTTTGTTCTAGTTTTAAACTAATAAATAACCCAAAAAATAAAAACACATGCGCTTATAATGTATATCCTCAATAATTTTACTATTAAATATTTAATGTCATATATACAAATCAAAATACATATCAATGCGTCCCACAACCTGTATGCTTTAAAGCATTGGTTGTCCTGAGGTGCATACCATCCAGCCTAGCTACGCTATCGGGATCATCCTCATCCCGTCGCCTCTTTATCCAAGGATGCGCTGCTGCATGATTGTCAGAAAGGCTAGCAGGATCAGAAGAAGCGGTCGTAGGTCCATCAGTAACCTACAAAATAATAAGATATTGTAGTATATGAAATATAGAATACTAGCATAATTGTTAGTAAAAAAAATTTTAATAGTCAAACCATGGTCTCAGCGGGCTCCTGAATAAGATCTTGCGTCTCCGACAAGCGAGTATCACACACTATGGCCTCCGTGATGGGTGATGATGAAATCTTTAAAACAATATATACAATTTAGATATTACTAACTAATCTATAAGGTAAAAAGAAATTAAAGTAATAGTAATACAAAAAATCCTATGTCTAAGTTGGCACACAATGCTCTGGGGGAACTCCGAGGTGCACTGGATTAGATGAAGGTTGTGACGTCTCCGCATGATGTGATGTCTCCATCTTTGTGTCTGATGTATCCTCAGTAGCCCTCGATGAAGAGCCATAACTCAGTCGTCTACCACTATGCACATCTCGTACCGGGTGATCCTCAGCAACCATCAATGGATTTGGACTACCAGGAAAATATTGATCCCAATCATACGCCGTAATAACGGTGCCCGCGATCACCACTGGAGCTGATGAGGTCAACTGTGAAGTCCCCGGTGATAGCTGAAGGCTAAATGACGACATATCATGATGAGCATCGTGTGGCTCAGGGTAGTCACCCGACTGATTATCTCCAATATCCTCCAGGGGTGCCTCAACGCCCCCTTGCTGGGGATCCCATCCTTGCCTACCACTACGACCAAGTGAGCCACCCCTTCCTCTCTGGGTATGCCTGCCACGTCTACCACATGCTGGGGCCACCTATGGCCCATGATGGTACTCCATTCCTTGCAGGTAGCCTCATAACCTAACCACGTATCCTCTCGGATAGCTCTCAATGTGTAAGTAGCAAGATCTGCAACCCGACAACCAAACCCATGCACAACTGTCGCTCCGTCGCCTGCATACTGTAGCATTTCCAGTCCCAACTTGAAGAAATGGTGTAAGCGAATAGCCTGCATAGCATATAACATATTAATTAAGGAAGGATGTTAAAATAATGTAACATAATAAGTAAATATATCAAATAACATACCGGTGCCTCATGTCTGCCGGCGTATGGAACATACCGACCACCATCGCGATGAACGAGATTCCTGATCAGAAGGCAGTAACACGGAGATACCAAACCATGTACTCTTGCTCCCCGTCAACACGGTCATGTGGAGCGTATGGCGGAATCAGGCCATATCTCTGATCCCAATCCTCTATCTGGGCCTCTAGCCAGGCCAAGTATGTCTGGTCAACCTTGCTGTGATCATCTCGCTAGTAATGTGTGGAATGCCAACTAGGCATAATAGGTATATGATGTTTGACTATATCGAGACATACAAGTGGGACTGAAGGCATCCACATAACTCGACTGCGGGAGAAATAATCTGGCAATCCAGCGATGAGCTCGTCGTTGTATGGCCTCCATATGAACTATTTATTAAACACAAACATCATGAGTTAATGCAAGACGAAGCAAGCATTATCAAACAAACTTAATCGCATATTTACCTGAGCGCCTTCAAGTAAATCCAACATATCCCTGTAGTAAGGGAGATGATGTCGAGCCTCGACCTTACGGGCACGGCCTCACCTATCTACCCACCTCTTAGCAAGTGGTACAAACGGTGGAGGTGGTGCATCTGGAGCTATCGGTAGGAGAGGGGGCTGGATCTGCAAGAACTGCTCCCAAGCCCAAACCTAATATTCAATGTGGAGGTAAATTTTAGTGATTTTGTACTCTCCTTGCTAGTACACTACGATCATTAACCAAAGTTCACCACAAGAGATCCTATCATAAAACCACATCATCCTAAAGCTCATAAGCCATTGTATTCCCTCTTAGGTACTCAAAAATACCGCATCCGAGATACCACTCTAAAGAGACCTTATGTGATGTTTCCTTTACCCTTCCGATATTGAAATGTAGAATCCATAATGACAAAGAAATACTGCGAGTCTCGACACCATCTAATGCAAACCTTAGATCATATCCAGTTACAAATCCAACAATTCCTCAAATATCACATATGAATCTTGAACCCGGTAGAACCTCTTCGGGAGTCATCCACACTATTCAAATCTCAAATGCACCGCCAAAATGAGCCGAATGACCTGTGCTCCATTATCACACAAGTACCTCAAGAAGTAACCCACACCTCTAAGGAAACGAGTAAATCTCTACTCCACGTACACTACCTCCACCACGAATATCAAACTCAAATCATTCCAAGAGTTTCGGTATTCCCATAAAGTATAATACATCATGCATCCTCAAAATCAAACTCTTTAAGTCATAACCGATCCATAAGTATGCCTCAGACCAAACTAATATAACACATAACATGCAATCATTCATCGATAGTAGACTCCCCCACTTAGCTCGAAGCCATAGAACACGACATCCCATGACCCACAATACCCTTACTCTATTACTGCCATAGTCCCGCACTGTAATCCAGCAAAATTCTTCATAAGCTCGTGTAGCACTAATCGTAAAATACTCCAAATCATTTACTAAATTCATATTTATCCCNGGGACATACCGACCACCATCGCGATGAACGAGATTCCTGATCAGAAGGCAGTAACACGGAGATACCAAACCATGTACTCTTGCTCCCCGTCAACACGGTCATGTGGAGCGTATGGCGGAATCAGGCCATATCTCTGATCCCAATCCTCTATCTGGGCCTCTAGCCAGGCCAAGTATGTCTGGTCAACCTTGCTGTGATCATCTCGCTAGTAATGTGTGGAATGCCAACTAGGCATAATAGGTATATGATGTTTGACTATATCGAGACATACAAGTGGGACTGAAGGCATCCACATAACTCGACTGCGGGAGAAATAATCTGGCAATCCAGCGATGAGCTCGTCGTTGTATGGCCTCCATATGAACTATTTATTAAACACAAACATCATGAGTTAATGCAAGACGAAGCAAGCATTATCAAACAAACTTAATCGCATATTTACCTGAGCGCCTTCAAGTAAATCCAACATATCCCTGTAGTAAGGGAGATGATGTCGAGCCTCGACCTTACGGGCACGGCCTCACCTATCTACCCACCTCTTAGCAAGTGGTACAAACGGTGGAGGTGGTGCATCTGGAGCTATCGGTAGGAGAGGGGGCTGGATCTGCAAGAACTGCTCCCAAGCCCAAACCTAATATTCAATGTGGAGGTAAATTTTAGTGATTTTGTACTCTCCTTGCTAGTACACTACGATCATTAACCAAAGTTCACCACAAGAGATCCTATCATAAAACCACATCATCCTAAATCTCATAAGCCATTGTATTCCCTCTTAGGTACTCAAAAATACCGCATCCGAGATACCACTCTAAAGAGACCTTATGTGATGTTTCCTTTACCCTTCCGATATTGAAATGTAGAATCCATAATGACAAAGAAATACTGCGAGTCTCGACACCATCTAATGCAAACCTTAGATCATATCCAGTTACAAATCCAACAATTCCTCAAATATCACATATGAATCTTGAACCCGGTAGAACCTCTTCGGGAGTCATCCACACTATTCAAATCTCAAATGCACCGCCAAAATGAGCCGAATGACCTGTGCTCCATTATCACACAAGTACCTCAAGAAGTAACCCACACCTCTAAGGAAACGAGTAAATCTCTACTCCACGTACACTACCTCCACCACGAATATCAAACTCAAATCATTCCAAGAGTTTCGGTATTCCCATAAAGTATAATACATCATGCATCCTCAAAATCAAACTCTTTAAGTCATAACCGATCCATAAGTATGCCTCAGACCAAACTAATATAACACATAACATGCAATCATTCATCGATAGTAGACTCCCCCACTTAGCTCGAAGCCATAGAACACGACATCCCATGACCCACAATACCCTTACTCTATTACTGCCATAGTCCCGCACTGTAATCCAGCAAAATTCTTCATAAGCTCGTGTAGCACTAATCGTAAAATACTCCAAATCATTTACTAAATTCATATTTATCCCCGTGACAGTCAAGCCAACTTTCTCAAGAGATCCCAACAAAAGTTGCAACGCATATAACCCATTGGTAGAAAGAAAAACTCATCACATGACATCATAAGGGTCGCACAACCTATGAACACCCCACATGGGATAACCCACCTGCTAGCCTCAAACTGGCATATCTCTATGCCCCTTTCCCGGCCACAACCACAATGCAATCACTTAATCTTACCGGGTCTGAACTCGTCAACAAGACATAAGAATCAACTTTATTCCACACATGAACAACATGAAAGATCCCTAACACACACGTAAGTCAGGTATGTACAACATATCAAGATAGAAATCAAGCACCAACTAGTTCTTTTCACATCCCAAGTAAACTCTTCTCGTCACATCCAAGCCATCTGAACACATCATACAATTGTCCCACCACTCACCGAGCCATAAATCCCACCCATAGGGATATTATCGGACATATAAGCTTAAAAGCACATGCTCACATAACTGAAATCACCAAGCCCAAGTTGCGGTCAAAATTCGACCTCAAGTCCTCCAGACTGGCCTATCACCAAAATATAAAAACACATCTCTTACCTCATACATGGAATCACCGGCCGTCGATGCACAACTGATACAGAGCGCTCACATAACATACGAGTAAGTGGAAGGAATTCAGAAAAATACGCTTTAAGCTAAATCAAAGTCACACGATAAGGAAAGAAAGATAGGAAGTTTATCGTAGATGCCCTGTAACCTCTCGAAGATAGATGTGGACGTCATCATACCAATCCGCAAGACTCTACTAGACACTTATTCATGACTCGTAAAACCTATGAACCTAGAGCTCTGATACCAACTTGTCAAGAATAGTGTTTCACAATTTACAACATCATATAAGACTTTTTATTTATCAATTAGCATGAGGAAAGTACATCTCTATGCCTACATGTCAATATGCATATCAAGTCATCAATTATCATATACCGCCTAGCATGAGGAATAGACAACTTTATGCTTACATGTCAAATCATAAATGTCACATTACCATCTAGCATGAGAAAAATACATCTCTATGCCTACATGCCAAGTATGCATGTCATATGAATGATTTCACGGTGATATCCCCAGGTACTATCACTCTTAACATACTCAAGTTGTATGCTCAATTGCCCACTTCATCACACACACAATCACTTAGCACTGTACGGGTGCCTGGCTCATAAGCCCATCATCAAAGCACGTGTATATATCATTGTGCCTGCCCTCACTACTGGTATGTCAAATTCCGGAGGGACGGATCCTGCCCAAGCACTAATCAAAGCCTGTAAGGTATGCTGCGGCATGCAACCCGATCCACCTAATAATAATAATAATAATAATAATAATAATAATAATAATAATAATAATAATAATAATAATAATAACAATAATAAAAATAAAAAAGCCAATATGTCCTGCCGTAACGTGCATCCATATCAACAATAACACTCACAATACGGCTCTCAGGCCCTCCTCGGTCATACAATCTCTGAAGTCTCAAGGACTCACAATCTCGTACCACTCATCCCAAACAATGATAACATGTGATGTAACAATGAATGATAAATAGAGACTAGGATATGGCATGGAAATGAAGAACCATGACTAAGTATATAATTACAGTTAAAGCAGACAACTTAAAAATAACAGAAATAACCTCATTAGGACTCAACCGAATAAGCACATAGCCTAAACATGATTTCTAACATGAATCACAGATCAATTACTCTAACAAGTAGGGATTACACGGATAGAACAAGACTTGATAACAACACAGTACAAAAGAATCAACCCGGATCATGATTACCACAATGCACGCCCACACACCCATCACCTAGCATGTGCGTTACCCCAACACAACACAAATAATATGTTTTGCAAGGATAAATACCCTCAATTCCAAGTTTAGAAATGTTACTTACCTTGAACAAACCAAATCTAATCTCGAGCAAGCCAAACAATACTCTAGAAATGCCTTCCCGCGCAAAATATCCTCCGAACAGCTCGAAACTAGCCAAAAGCAACTCAAAAACATCAAATAATGCCTTAGGAAATAACCTAATCGAAAAAGGTCGAATCTTTAATTAAATACCCAAAGTCAACCAAAATATCCACCCCGAGCCCGCACATCGGAACCCGACAAAACTCACAAATCCAACAACCCATTCAATTACGAGTCCAACCATGATAATTTCACTCAAATCCGACTCCGAATCGATGTTCAAAATTCAAAAAATACTTTAGGAAAGTTTAGACAAAACCCCCAATTTCTCTTTAAAAATCATCAATCAAATGCTAAAATAAAAGATGGAATTACGGAATATAATCGAAACAGAGTAGAAACCACTTATCCCAATCCATGTGGTGAAAAACAACTCAACAATCATCCAAATTCGAGATCCACAACTCAAAATATGATAAAATGTCTGAAACCTTCGAAATAGAGTATTTATACACTGCTCCAGGGGTACCCTTCGCGAACGCGGAAGAGGCCTCGCGTTCGCGAAGCACAAACTACATTGCCACAGAAAATACCCTTCGCATTGGCGGCACAAACCTCGCAAACGCGATGCACAACTGACCCAGACCTTCGCGAACGCGGCAATAACCTTGCGAATGCAAAGACAAATTCTTCCAGCTCCCAACTCTCCTAGGCAAACGCAACATTGTATCACGAACAAGAATAACAATCAGCTTAACCTTTCGCGAACGTGTTCCACGTATCGTGTCCGCGAAGAAAAAATTCATAGTAGACCAAAATCACACTTCTCGATCGCTGCTGGACCTTCGCGATCACAAAAAACACTAGAGGCATCAAGTAACAGTAGAAAAACAGCAATACCAACATGGACCAAAATGGTCTGATACCCGTCTGAAACTCAACCGAGCCCCTCGGGACCCCGTCCGAACATACCAATAAGTCCCAAAATATAACACGGATCTACTCGAGTCCTCAAATCACACATAACAATATCAAAATCATGAATCACACCTTAAATCAAACTTGAAGAACCTTTGAACTTTCAACTTCCAAAACTCATGCCGAACCACATCAAATCAACTCGAAATAACCTCAAATTTTGCAACTCCCGTAACAACAATTCGAACCCGATATACTCAAAGTCAAATCTTTGTCAAACTTATGAACATTCCAAAACCTAACCAACTTTCGCCAATTTGTGCCGAAACCTTCTAGAAATATCCAAATACGAATCTGGACGTACGCCCAAGTCCAAAATTACNTAATAATAATAATAATAATAATAATAATAATAATAATAATAATAATAATAATAATAATAATAACAATAATAAAAATAAAAAAGCCAATATGTCCTGCCGTAACGTGCATCCATATCAACAATAACACTCACAATACGGCTCTCAGGCCCTCCTCGGTCATACAATCTCTGAAGTCTCAAGGACTCACAATCTCGTACCACTCATCCCAAACAATGATAACATGTGATGTAACAATGAATGATAAATAGAGACTAGGATATGGCATGGAAATGAAGAACCATGACTAAGTATATAATTACAGTTAAAGCAGACAACTTAAAAATAACAGAAATAACCTCATTAGGACTCAACCGAATAAGCACATAGCCTAAACATGATTTCTAACATGAATCACAGATCAATTACTCTAACAAGTAGGGATTACACGGATAGAACAAGACTTGATAACAACACAGTACAAAAGAATCAACCCGGATCATGATTACCACAATGCACGCCCACACACCCATCACCTAGCATGTGCGTTACCCCAACACAACACAAATAATATGTTTTGCAAGGATAAATACCCTCAATTCCAAGTTTAGAAATGTTACTTACCTTGAACAAACCAAATCTAATCTCGAGCAAGCCAAACAATACTCTAGAAATGCCTTCCCGCGCAAAATATCCTCCGAACAGCTCGAAACTAGCCAAAAGCAACTCAAAAACATCAAATAATGCCTTAGGAAATAACCTAATCGAAAAAGGTCGAATCTTTAATTAAATACCCAAAGTCAACCAAAATATCCACCCCGAGCCCGCACATCGGAACCCGACAAAACTCACAAATCCAACAACCCATTCAATTACGAGTCCAACCATGATAATTTCACTCAAATCCGACTCCGAATCGATGTTCAAAATTCAAAAAATACTTTAGGAAAGTTTAGACAAAACCCCCAATTTCTCTTTAAAAATCATCAATCAAATGCTAAAATAAAAGATGGAATTACGGAATATAATCGAAACAGAGTAGAAACCACTTATCCCAATCCATGTGGTGAAAAACAACTCAACAATCATCCAAATTCGAGATCCACAACTCAAAATATGATAAAATGTCTGAAACCTTCGAAATAGAGTATTTATACACTGCTCCAGGGGTACCCTTCGCGAACGCGGAAGAGGCCTCGCGTTCGCGAAGCACAAACTACATTGCCACAGAAAATACCCTTCGCATTGGCGGCACAAACCTCGCAAACGCGATGCACAACTGACCCAGACCTTCGCGAACGCGGCAATAACCTTGCGAATGCAAAGACAAATTCTTCCAGCTCCCAACTCTCCTAGGCAAACGCAACATTGTATCACGAACAAGAATAACAATCAGCTTAACCTTTCGCGAACGTGTTCCACGTATCGTGTCCGCGAAGAAAAAATTCATAGTAGACCAAAATCACACTTCTCGATCGCTGCTGGACCTTCGCGATCACAAAAAACACTAGAGGCATCAAGTAACAGTAGAAAAACAGCAATACCAACATGGACCAAAATGGTCTGATACCCGTCTGAAACTCAACCGAGCCCCTCGGGACCCCGTCCGAACATACCAATAAGTCCCAAAATATAACACGGATCTACTCGAGTCCTCAAATCACACATAACAATATCAAAATCATGAATCACACCTTAAATCAAACTTGAAGAACCTTTGAACTTTCAACTTCCAAAACTCATGCCGAACCACATCAAATCAACTCGAAATAACCTCAAATTTTGCAACTCCCGTAACAACAATTCGAACCCGATATACTCAAAGTCAAATCTTTGTCAAACTTATGAACATTCCAAAACCTAACCAACTTTCGCCAATTTGTGCCGAAACCTTCTAGAAATATCCAAATACGAATCTGGACGTACGCCCAAGTCCAAAATTACTATCCGAATCTAAAGGAACTGTCAAAACTCCGATTCGGGGTCAAATACATAAAAGTCAAACTTTGTCAACTCTTCCAACTTAAAGCTTTTACAATGAGAAATATTCTTCCAAATCAAATCAGAATCACCTAAAAATCAAAACTGACGATTCACACATGTCATAATACATCATATGAAACTACTCAAGACTTCAAACAGCTGAACGAAATGAATATGTTCAAAATGACCGGTCAGGTTTTTACACATTTCAATATCATTGTGGCGTGCAATCCGATCTTAACAATTATAATAATTATTATTACAGCGTACAACTCGATCCGAAACAATAATACCAATAACAGTTGCAGCCCGCAACCCTACCCCAAACAATATGAATTAAATAAACAAACTTAAACCAACTACGACGTATTACAAAATAAAATGCAATAAATGAACTAAAAAAGAAAGTCACGAAGCGGATAAAATAGTTATATGATAACACACAAAATCAAATAGAAAGTAATAACATTTAATAAATAAATATACGAATACAAAGAATCAATTAACAATTAAGGGATGTAACGGATAAACACATGAATTCAACGAGTAATTGCAATTGACAATTAAAGCATTTAAAAATTAATAACATGAATTAAATAAGGCAAGAAATAATTGAAAATAATAAATAAATATCCTAACCCGCATGTTTATCCTACGAATACACATATACACTCTCCACCCTGCATATACGCCGTCCCACACATAAATCAAGTAGTAATTAAACCAATCAAGCCCCAATTCCCTCAAGTCAAGGTTAACCATGACACTTACCTCTTTCGCAATCAATTCAACACTCAACCACGACTTTTTCTTTAGAATCAGGCTCCAGACCAGTCAAATCTAGCCAATTATAGTTCAAATAATTCAAAATAAAATTTAGAAACTACGTACGAGTTCAAAAGATTCAATCTTTAATAAATTTGAAAAAAGTCAACCCAGGCCAGCCCGATCAAAACCTGAGCCCAAGGTAGATCTCAAATACACATAACCCCACGAGTCCATATATGTGTTTCGTTTCAAAATCCGAGTCTAATTTGAGTCTCAAATCCCAATTTTTTATTTTTCAAAATATAGACAAAAATCCCCGAAATTTCTCGTTGATTCTCATAAATTTGATGTTAAATCTCATATATAATCATGTAATATAATTTAAATAGATCAAAATCACTTACCCAATGATTGTAGATGAAAATCTCCTCTCCAAATCTCCTCCTACCGAGTAGGGTTCTAAAATGAGAGAAATGAGATCAAATCCCGACTTTCCAGCCCTTTTTATTCAGGCCCAATGTTGAAATTGTGAACCCTCACAATTGTGAAAAATGACCCGCAATTGCGGCCCTAACATCCTAAAGGGGAACACGCAATTGCGAACCTACCTTGTTCCAGTCTTTCTTCGCAATTGCGAGTGAGGCATCGCAATTGTGATACCTGCCCCCTACTGATCACTTCGTAATTGCAAATCTAGTGGGTTGTTTTAAGTGGTTTAATTTCTGTAAAATACTCTCTCAAGGTTTTTATATCAACCCTAGGTAATTTCAAGTCTTCCAAACTGATTCTAGTGCCGAGAAACCCGAAGTACTTACTAGTTTCGCTTCCTTGTTCTTGGGGCTGCATTGGAAGGATACTCCGTGGTGAAGTAATCTCAAATTGGAGTTGTTCTATCTATTTAAAGGTAACAAACCTATTATTCTACATGTATTTAAGCTTATCCAAGTTGCGACTAAGTCGTTGAAGCTAGAACTTGTGAGATATCTATCGAAAGGCTTATTAGTAATGTTGTTGATTGATGGACTGTTTGGGAGGTCTAATATGATTATTATTGATGTTGTTTGGGTTGTTTGGTGATTGTTGTAACCTGTTGGAATTCATATATATAGGGGAGGTGCTGCCCGTTTTATCGTAAAATAGATTATGGCCGATATATAATAGTTACGACGCTTAAACGATAACGATAGTATCATTTCTCTTATTATAGACTAAGAAGCCGTGACATTTGCATAGCTTAATGTTGGGCAGTATATATAAGATATGTGAGGATATCCTTTTCTTTCTTTTGCACGACTCTGATTGTTCGTAATATAAACGAACGAGATTCCAAAGATACTCAACTGTTAGAATCCAGCACTATTTATATTATTTCCCTTCTTATGGAAAGATTGATGCTGATGTTGCTTCTATTATTCTTATGTATGTTGTTGGTATTTCTTGATTCCTATAAGATTCATGATGACGAGTTAGGTCTAATAATATATGGACTTTACCGACCTTACGTCACTCCGAAAGTTTTAGAACGTGATTCCATCATTCCAAAATGCATGAAAACAATCTACCGAGCCGCGCTATAATCGATTGGGTACGGCGCCTATTGTGAAACCACTAGTCACTTGGGTTTTATTGAGCTCCACGTGGCCTGGTACAATGCGACTAAGCCTTATGATGATCGGGTATGTTTTTACCAAGCCTGTTATGGCCGAGTACAATATGATGATGATGATGATGCCCAATGTATTATTAGCTTTCACAACTACAACTTCAATACTTCACAATGAAGGTATTTCCATGAAACAGCAACTTCCAATTCAAGTGCATTAGATAATCTTAACAATGAAAGGGATAGCACGAAATAGCAACTATGTCTAAATACATGAGAATTACTCAATACTGGAAAGAATAGCATGTAACAACAACTACAAATAAAGTCATATAAGGGAAGCCTCGACAATGAAAACTAGCACATATAATAACAACTTCAATTAAGGCATGTAGGAATATACATGAAAACAAAAGATATATCAAATAATTATAACTTCAATTAAGTGCTTAAAAGTAACCTAAGACTCTAAAACAGTCAAATACCATATATAAGATCGTGTACACACTCGTCACCTCGTGTACGCGTCTTCCACATAAATCAAATAGTACAATTAACCCAATTCCTAAGGGGTAATTCCTCCACACAAAGTTATACAAGAAACTTACCTTAACTAGGCCAAATCAACACTCAAAAATAGCCTTTTCTTTAAAACATTTCTTCACACGGCTCAAATCTAACAAAAAACAACTTAATATCATCAAACAATGCAAGAGAAATTAATTTTGATTAATAAAGCTAAGATATTTACACATTTATACAAAAGTCAACCTCGGGCCCGCTCACTCAAAACTCGGATCCAAGGGTAGATCCCGACTACCCATAACCTCACGGGTCCATTTATTATTTTGTTTTCAAATCCCAGTCAAATTCGACTCTCAGATCTCAAATTTTCATTTTTCAAAACATAGACAAAATTTCCCAAAATTTCTCATTGATTCTCATATATGTTCATGTATAATCATGTAATATAATTGAAAATAGATCAAAATCACATACACAGTGATTGTAGGTGAAAATCCCCTCTCTAAATCGTCTCCTACCGAGTCTAGGGTTCTAAAAATGAGAGAAATGAGATCAAATCTCGACTTTCCAGCCTTTTTGTTTAGGTATGGATATCGCATTTGCGATCCTGGATTCGCAATTGTGAACCCTCACAATTGTGGCACCTGACAGACTTGAGGAATGTCGCAATTGCGACACTGACTTTGCATTTCAAAGTTTGCTCATCTCGCAATTGCGTCCACTTGATCGTAATTGCAAACCTACCCACTCCCAGCCTTGCTTCGCAATTGCAAATGAGACATCACAATTGTGATACTTGCCCCTACTGTTCACTTCGCAATTACGATAACTAGAGCACCAACACACCAACAACCCAAAAATGAGTCCAAACCATTCTAAAGCATATCCGAAACTCACCCGAGCCTTTGGGGATACAAATCAAACATCCACACAAGTCTAAAAATATCATACGAACTCGCTCGCGCGATCAAAATACCAAAATAATATCTAGAACCACGAATCGAACATCAAAACACATGAATTTCAAAAGAAAACTCAAGACCCTATTCGAAGTCCCAAAATCCAATTCCGAACCCAATAACCATAAATTCAACCTACGGTCAAAATTAGGAAAACTTCTAAACCTCAAATTATCAACTTTCGGTAAAACAAGTCAAATCATTCTAAGGACCTCCGAATTCAATTTCGGGCGTACACCCAAATCCAAAATCATGATACGAACCTATCAGAACCATCAAAATAATGTTTCGGGGTAGTTTTCACAAAAGTCAAACATCGGTCAACACTTCCAACTTAAGCTTCTAAACCAAAAACTAAAGGGTCCAAATCAATCCAAAACCTTCCCGAAACAAAACTAACCAACTCCGCAAGTTATAAAACCAAATAAACACATGTGAAAAGCATCAAAAGGGAGAAACATGGCTCAAATACACAAAATGATCGATTGGATCATTACAACGCTATAATAGAGAAGACATTAATTATTTATATATTTGTGAATTGGGTTGCGCACCGCAATAGACAAAATATTTATTATTTATATATTTGTGGATCGGGTTGCGTGTTGCAACAGAGAACACATATTTCACTGTTTTGAGCTGTTATTTTCCGTATCAGGATTTTCTATATTTTGTTGTTATTTTATCATATTCATACAAGTTTTAGTGAGTGCCTTGTTATATCCTCATCACTATCTTGTCGAGGTTATGCTCGACACTTACAGATTATATGGGGTCGGTTGTACTCATGCTACACTTTTGCACATCTTGTGCAGATTCTGGAGTTGGTCCCAGCATAGTTAGTAGAGGTTTTCTTGGATTAGATGATCACGGGGACTTGAGGTATAGCTGCACGATATCCGCAGTCCTGTAGTCCCTTTCCCTATCTAGTTCTACTATTTATTTTTATTTCAAACAGTTGTACTTTTGTTCAGATTTTGGTTGTAGCACTGTTAGAATGCTCATGTACTTTTGACACCAGATTCTGGAGTTTGATTAATCAGCGTTTGGATTTATTATATTCGTTTTTAAAAACTCTACAACTTTATTTCTTATTAAATTGCTTTCTAATTGGTTTTAAAATGATTAATTATGTACTAATATTTTCTTGTCTAGCAAGTGGACGTTAGGCGCCATCACGACCCCAAGGTTGGGATTCCGGGTCATGATAAGTTAGTATCAGAGCCCTAGGTTACCTAGGTCTCACAAGTCATAAGCAAGCTTAGTAGAGTCTGGAGGATCGGTACAGAGACGTCTGTACTTATCTTCTAGAGGCCATAGAGCTTTAGGAAATGTCACTTCTTTCTTTCTCTATCGTGCGAATTTATTCTATCACGGAATTTTGAACCATTCTATTCTTGTTCTCTTTTATGTGGTAAGGACACGCACAACATCCATAGTCGGGCAAGAGCCGGAGCCCTAGGTTGCAGCCACTACTAGGGGTAGGGGTCGGGGCTGAGTTAGGGGCCGAGGCAGAGGTAGAGCTCAGCCTAGAGAACATGCAACAACACCGATTGCAGAGCCTCAGATAGAGCAGGATGAGGAGATCCCTTTTCAGACTACACCAGTTGGATTAGCTCAGGTCCCGAAGGGGTTCATTGCCACTCCCGTACTTCAGGACTCTCTAGTTAATTTGGTGCACGTTATAGAGAGTGTGGCCTAGGCTGGTGCATTTCTTGTGCACCAGCTGTCTCTCAGGCTAGAGGAGGAGCCCAGACTCCCGCTACCCACACTCGGGAGCAGATGACTCCTATATTTTAGACTCCGACAGTCCCAACAACTGGAGTAGTTCAGCCTATCATTGCTACACAGACCGGGGAGAGGACCACGATGTCTTCTGAGGGGTTGAAGAGATTGGATAAGTTCACTAAGTTATTTCCTATTCGATTTGGTGGTACACCTTTTGAGGACCCACATGATTTCATTGACTATTGCCACGAGGTGTTATGTAACATAGGTATATTGGAGTCCAATGGAATGGATTTCATGGTATTTCTAATGCACGGCTCCGCCAAGAGGTGTGACGGGACTATGATGAGCCAGACCAGCAGGATCGCCTCTACTCACTTGGGATTAGTTTTCACATCTATTCTTGGAGAAGTTCATTCCTTTTACTCTGAGGGAGGAGTACCGCATGCAGTTTGAGTGCCTCTGGCATATTAGTATGACTGTTACCCAGTACGAGACCCAATTCATAGATTTATCTCGCTATGCAGTTGTCTTGCTCCCTACTGAGAAGGAGAGGGTGAGAGGGTTTATTGGTAGCCTTACTTTTGGTATCAGGTTACAGATGGCCAAGGAGACAGAGGATGATATTTCTTTATAGTGGGTGGTAGATATAGCTAGACGGACCGAGATGATTCGTGGTCAGGGTAGGGAGGCGGTATCTGGGAAGAGGACTCGTTATTTTGACAGTTTCAGTGGCACCTCGTCTGGAGGCAGGGGTGTATTTGGTAGAGGCCACCCTCACGGGATGATTCAGTCAGCACTCCAGGCATCCCATTATGCTTCGGGCAGTCGTGGTTCTTATGGGCCTTGTCCTGATCAGTTAGCCTATAGTGCAACTCCGGCTCCCATTAGTGCACCTTTTATTCAGAGCTATCACCGTCATTATCCGGGTCGTCAAGTTCAGTCCCAGATCCAACAGTCATAGCAGTCAAGATAGTGCTTTGATTATGGAGGTACAATTCATATCAGGAGATACTATTCCAGACTTCAGAGTAGTGTGCCTTAGCAGGGTTCATGTGCCATGGTTCTGGCACCGGTTGCACCACCACTCGCTCAGCCAGCTAGAGGCGAGGTTCAGGCAACTAAACGTAGTTGTCATGCCATTAGAGGTAGATGCCAGCTAGTTAGAGGTCATCAGAGAGGTGGAGGTCAGAGTGGTGGGGTTCAGTCCCATTTTTATGCATTCCCAACCAGACCTGAGGCAGAGTCATATGATACGGCCATCACAAGTATTGTTCTAGTTTGCCATAGAGATGCCTCAATTTTATTTGATTCGGGCTATACTTATTCATATGTGTCATACTATTTTGCTTTATATCTAATTATGCCTCGTGATTCTTTGAGTCCTCCTATTTATGTGTCCACGCATGTGGCAGATTCTATTGTGATAGATCGTATTTATCGCTCGTGTGTGATTCCTATCGGGAGCTATGAGACTAGGGTAGACCTTCTATTTCTTGATATAGTGGATTTTGATGTGATCTTAGGCATGGAAAGATTGGTTGTCACCTTATCACGCTATTTTGGACCGTCACTCCAAGACTGTGACATTAGCCATATCGGGGTTGCCTCGATTGGAGTGGAGAGGGACTCCTGGCCATTCCATTAGCAGGTTCATTTCATATGTGAAGGCTCGGTGTATGGTCGAGAAATGGTGTCTGACATATTTGGCCTATATTCGTGATCCTAGTACGAAGGTTCCTTCCATGGATTCAGTACCAGTTGTACGCGAGTTCCCAGAGGTGTTTCCTACAAATTTGCCGGGGATGCCACCCGACAGAGATATTAATTTCTGCATTGACTTGCTTACGGACACTCAGCCCATTTCTACTGTACCATACTATATGTCCCCAGTTGAGTTGAAAGAATTGAAGGAGCAGTTATATGATTTGCTTGATAATGATTCATTAGGCCTAGTGTCTCGCCTTGAGGTGCACCGGTGTTGTTTGTGAAGAAGAAGGATGGAGCAATGATGATATGTATATATTATCGGCAGTTGAACAAAGTCACTATCAAGAACAAGTATCCATTGTCGAGGATTGATGACTTATTTGATCAGTTTTAGGGTACCAAGGTGTTTTCCAAGATTTACTTGAGATCTGACTACCATCAGTTGAAGATTAGGGTATCAGATGTCCCTAAGATAGCTTTTCGGATTCGGTATGGTCACTATAAGTTCTTAGTGATGTTATTTGGCTGGACTAATGCTCCAGCAGTCATAATGGATTTGATGAACAGGGTGTTCAAGCCCTATCTGGATTCTTTTGTGATCGTCTTCATTGATGATATTTTGGTCTACTCCTGCAGTCGAGAGGAGCACGAGCAGCATCCTCGGATCGTACTTCAGACTTTGAGGGATCGTTATATGCCAAGTTTTCAAATTGTGAGTTCTGGTTGGACTCAGTTACCTTTTTGGTCCATGTTGTATCTTCGGGAGGGTAATAAAGTGGATCCAAAGAACATTGAGGCAGTTCAGAACTGGCCTAGACCTACTTAAGCTACAGAGATTCGAAGTTTTTTGAGTTTGACAGGTTATTATCGGCGGTTCGTTGAGGGGTTTTCATCTATCTCAACCCCACTGACCAAGTTGACCCAAAGGGGTACTTTTTTTAGATGGTCCGGTGAGTGTGAGCTGAGCTTTCAGAAGCTCACGACTGCATTGACTGCAGCTCCAGTGTTGGTGTTGCCTACAGGTTTGGCAGCAATTATTTACGCGCTGAAGATTTGGAGGCACTATTTGTACGACGTTCATTGTGAGGTCTATACCGATCATCGGAGTCTCTAGCACTTGTTCGAGCAGAAAGACCTTAATTTGCAGTAGCGGAGATGACCAAAGTTGTTAAAAGATTATGATATCACCATATTATATCATCCGGGGATGGCCAATATAGTGGCCGATGCATTGAGTAGGAAGGCTGAGAGCATGGACTGTTTGGCATATTTACCGGTAGTAGAGAGGTCACTAGCCATGGTTGTTCAGGCTTTGGCCAATCAGTTTGTGAGATTGTATGTTTCAGAGCCCAGCCATGTTCTTGCTTGTGTTGTAGCACAATCATCGTTTTTGGAGCGTATAAGGGCACGCCAGTTTGATGATCCTCACCTGTTGGTATTGAAGGACACGGTACAGCGGGGTGGTGCTAAGGAGATTTTAATTGGTGATGATGATGTTATGCGGCTTCAGGGCCGATTTGTATTCCAAATGTTGATGGGTTGAGAGATTTGTTCCTTGGGGAGGCTCACAGTTCGCGCTACTCCATTCACCCAGGTATCACGAAGATGTACCGTGACTTGAAACAACACTATTGGTGGTGAAGAATGAAGAAAGACATCGTTGCTTATGTATATCGGTGTTTGAATTTTCAACAGGTGAAGTATAAACATTAGAAACCGGGTGGATTGACTCAGAGATTGGAGATACCGGAGTGGAAGTGGTAGCGCATCACTATGGATTTTTTGGTAGGCTTAATACGGAACTTGAAGAAATATGACACAGTCTCGGTTAGGGGTGGGCATAATACTAACCGAACCGAAAAAATTGACCGAACCAAAAATTTTATTTTTTCAATTTATTTGGTCGGTGTGCGGTTTATATTTTTTAAAAGTTTGGTGTTTGGTTCGGTTATCGGTTTTGATGATTCGGTTTTCGGTTGAACCGAAAAACTAAGTTTTTCACCATAGATTTCATTTACTGTACTTCGCTCAATTTCTCAACCTGACACTTCAATTTCAACTAACTTTGCCTTAGTAATTAATGTAATGTTTATATTCATCCAATACGTAGCCATGTCTCACTCAAGTAACTTAAACACTTGATCTTAAGTTGCTGGCACTTCAAGGATGTATTATTTTCAAGGCTATTCTATTTAACTATCTTATTTAATTGTTAATTGTGGTTAGACAGGTCAACTTTTTCACAAAATTTTAATAATAAAATTAGATGATTCATTTACTTTAGAACGCGTAATTAGGTGTGCTATATATCGTTACGTGGAATCCTTTTTTTTCAATGCATATAATCTAACTAGGCAGCAACTTCTTTTCTAATGGAAAAAATACCAAGCTCCAGTGTGAAACTTAAGGAGGAATTTTATCAATATTCATTATCCAAACTAGATGTGCAAGAATATAATTTACAGAGGTAATACTTTGAAAAGAAGTTATATATGAAGATCTATTTTCAGTAGATGAAAGCCCAAATATGACAGGTCTAAACCACTGAATTGAGCCGAAAATCGACAGAGCCGTTCTTTGAGAAACCGATAAAACCGAATTAACTTTGGTTCGATTTTTGGTTTACCTAATACAAAACCGAAAATCGAACAAACCGAACCGAATCGAACTAACCAACGCCCACCCCTAGTCTCGGTTATTGTGGACCGATTGACTAAGTCTGCACACTTCATTCCGATGGCGACTTCCTATTCTTCAGAGCGGTTGACTCAGATTTATGTCTAGGAGATTATCCGCCTGCACGGTATGCCCATTTTCATCATTTCTGACCGAGACATGCAGTTCACATCGCACTTTTGGAGAGCCGTGCAGCGTGAGTTGGGCATGCTGGCTAAGCTAAGCATAACGTTTCGTCCTCAGATGGACGGACAGTCTGAGCGCACTATTAAGATCTTGGAGGATGTGTTACGTGGTTGTGTTATGGATTTCAGAGGTTCATGGGGTCAACTTTTACCTCTAGCGGAGTTTGCCTACAATAATAGCTACCAGTCGAGTATTTAGATAGCGGTATGAGGCATTATATGGGAAGCGATGTCATTCGCCGATTGGTTGGTTTGAGCCCGGAGAGGCTAGGTTGTTGGGCACTTATTTGATCTGTGATGCTATAGAGAATGTTAAGATAATTCAGGAGCGACTTCGCACAAACCAGTCTAGATAGAAGAGTTTTGCGGGCCGAAAGGTTAGAGATGTGGCATATATAGTGGGTGAGAAGGTTCTCCTTCGAGTGTCGCTTATGAAAGGTGTGATGCGGTTCGAAAAGAAGGGCAAGTTAGACCGAGGTTTATTGGGCCATTTGAGATCTTAGAGAGAGTTGGGGAGGTTGCTTACAGGCTTGCATTACCTCCTAGCCTATCAGGGGTACATCGGTATTTCACATTTTCATGCTTCGACCATGAGGATAGCTCGCATGTTCTAGACTTCATCACGGTTAAGCTTGATGAAAAGCTGGCCTATGAGGAGGAACCGGTGGCTATTCTAGCCCGACAGGTTCGAAAGTTGAGATCTAAGAGTTTTCCTTCTGTGAAAGTGCAATAGAGAGGTCAGCCAATCGAGGAAGCTACGTGGGATTCTGAGTCCGATATGCGGAGTAAATACCCCACCTTTTTACCAATCTAGGTACTTTTCTATCTCTGTTCGACGACGAACGTTCTTTTTAGAGGTAGAGAATGTGATGACCCGATAGGTCATTTCGAGTACTAACCCTTATTTTCGTATTTTGTGACCTCTATTAGCTTCATTTATATTTCTTGATTTGTGTTTGTGGTTCGTGTTATTTTCCGGGAAGTGTTTACGTAAATATTTAAAGAAAATGTGATTTCTGGATTTAAAAATAACTTGAGTTGATCACGGTCAACATTCTTGGTAAATGACCTCGGATCAGTATTTTAACGATTTCGATAGGTTCATATGATATTATTGGACTTGTACGCACGTTTTGTTGGGGTCTGGGGTGACCCGAGTGAATTTCGACGCATTTTGTGAAAAATTGTGAAAAGTGAATTTTCAAGTTGAAATCTTAGGTTTTGATGATCGATTCTTGTTATTTAATGTTACTTTGATAATTTGAGGTAGCGAGAAAGTTCATATGATGTTATTACACTTGTGTGCAAGTTTGATTTGGAGCCTGAGGGATTCTGGTAAGTTTAAGATAGGTTTCACATCATTTTGAACTTGTAGAACTGCATTTTCTAGTTTAAAGTTCTTTGTGCTTCGCGATCACGAAGGGGAAACTTGGGCTGGTTGCTCTTCGCGAACGCGAGAGGCCGGTCGCGAACACGAAGCAATAGGGGGCTTATCCTTCGCGAACGTGACAGTCATCTCGCGAATGCGGTGCTTTGGGAAGATCTAGGGGAAGGCAAGTGGTTCCTCTTCACGAATGTGGACCAGGGTTCGCGAACACGATGCATGCTGGGAATTAAGCCTTCGCGAACGCGAAGAGGACCTCGCAAACGCGATGGCCTTTTGGAAACTGCTTTTCACAAACATGTTAGGTGCTTCGCGAACGTGAAGAACACCTGACGCTCAGCTATTTAAAAGCTGAAAGTCGGGATTCTTTTGCAAAATACCATTGTTTAGAGATAGAGCTCGACCTAGAGAGGATTTTGAAGAAATTTCCCTTCCCACTTCATTGGTTAGTGATTTTAAACTAGTTTTGATGTATTTTCATAATCACCCATTGATTTTAACATTTAATCTATGAATTTCATGGTAGAAATTAGGGGTTTTGGGTGCAAATTATGAATTTTGCAAAATTGAGATTTAGACCTCAAATTGAGGTCAGATTTCGAACAAGTCACATAACCGGGCTCGGGGGTGATTGGATAATCAGGTTTTTGATGTGAATCTCGAGTTTTGACCAAGAAAACTCAGAGTTGACTTTTGTTGTCTTTTTTTAATTCTATTAAAGATCGAATCTTTTTCACTCGTGGGTAGTTTCTAAAGTTTTTTTGAGTTGTTTGAACTATATTTGACTAGATTTGAATGGTTCGCAGGTTAATTCTAAAGGAAAAGTCGTGGTTTAATATTGATTTGGTTACTGAGTGAGATAAGTATCATTGTTAATCTTGACTTGAGGGAATTAGGACTTGATTGGTTTAATTGCTATTTGATTTATGTGAGGGGATGGTGTATATGCAAGGTGACGAGTGTATATGCGTAGTCACGGGTTAAGCATGCATGTTGGGATATTTATTATTGTTTTCAATTATTTCTTTCCTTTATTTAATTCATATTATTAATTGTTAAATGCTTTAATTGTTAATTGCAATTACTTGTTGAATTCATGCGTTTATTCGTTACATGCCTTATTTGCTAATTGATTCTTCGTATCTGTGTCTTTACTTATTAATTTTCATTACTTACTATTTGATCTTGTGTGCTATTATATAACTATTTTATTCGCTTGGTGACTTTCTTTGTTTAGCTCTTTTATTGCGTTTTATTTAGATTACGTCGTATTAGGTTGTAGATGTTTATTTATATTAATTTTGTGTGGGATCGGGTTGCGTGCCGCGATGGAGAAGACATATTTCACTGTTTTGAGCTGTTGTTTTCCGTATCCGGGTTGTATTAAGAAAATTGAGCTTTGATGTTATTCTAGGCCCTCTGTTGTGTAATGTTTGTTCCAGTTTCCATGTTATACTTGTTTTCTCTATTTTGTTGTTATTTCATTATATTCGTACATGTTTTAATGAGTGGCTTGTTATAGCCCCGTCACTACCTCGTCGAGGTTAGGCTCGACACTTACAGAGTACGTGGGGTCCCAACAACAGTTAGTGGAGACTTGCTCGGATTAGCTGGTCACAGAGACTTGAGGTATAGCTGCACGACGTCCGTACCTGAAGTCCCCTTCCCTATCTAGTTCTACTATTTTGTTTTTCAAAAGTTGTACTTTTATTCAGACTTTGGTTGTAGCACTGTTAGAATGCTCATGTACTTGTGACACTAGATTCTGGATTTTGATTAGTCAGCGTTTGAATTTATTATATTTGTTTTTAAAACTCTACAATGTTATTTCTTATTAAATTGCTTTTTAATTAGTTTTAAAATAATTAACTGTATACTAATATTGGTTTGCCTATCAAGTGGACGTTAGGCGCCATAACGGCTCTGAGGTTGGGATTCCGGATCGTGACATGTTTTCTAAAAAAAATATAAAGAAATAATATATCTTTTCTTTTACCTTTGATTTTCTAATTTAAGATGCATGCTCTATTACGTTTATCCAAATTAAGTTTTTTGTTAAAAAAAATACTAAGATGAAAACATAAGATAATGAAGTAGAGAAGAAAGAACATGAGATGAGTTATGATGAGATCACTTGAAGTGAGGGATGAAGTAATAGGATAGCTTTGACTTATCACTTTAGTTCTTGACACTTTGTTTTCTTGACACAGGGATTTATTCGACCTTTTAACATCCTAAAAATACATCATTTTGAAAGTTCAAATCATAAACAATGTAATATATTATGTTGCCTTAGGGATAGAGGCACACCACGATACTCTTCCAAGTTTGATAATATGTTTTCTATTGCCATATTATTGCTCTACTCTTTTCTTCCGCCTACTATCCAAGGGTTACCAAGTCCTATTTCTCATTTTATTATAAATAGAATATATCTGTAATTACAACATGGAGAAAAAAAATGGCATTTATGCTAACAAATTAGCGATTAACTCAGACTGTTATCACTATGAAGAAAACAGGACCTTAAAGCACTGATGGTTCTGGTATATTAGTTTCAAATACTTAACACCATTTGACAAAGCGAATTCTTCTAATGTAGAAAAGAACTCAAGCTAGTGTATATGACATCACTGTTTATTAGCCTGTTTGGCCAAGCTTGTTTTGGGCCAAAAGTGTTTTTTGGGGTCCCAAAGTGCTTTTCGCCAAAAATTGAGGTGTTTGGCCAAGCTTTTAGAAAGAAAAAAAGTGTTTTTGAGGAGAAGCAGAAGCAGTTTTTGAGAAGCAGAAAAATGTAGCTTCTCTCCAAAAAGCACTTTTCTGAAAAGCACTTTTGAGAAAAATATACTTAGAAGCAGTTTTCAAAAGCTTGGTCAAACACTAATTACTGCTCAAAAGTATTTTTCAAATTAATTAGTCAAACACAAACTGATTCTCGTCAAAAGTGCTTTTGAAAAAAGCACTTCTCAAAATAAGCAGATTTTAGAAGCTTGTCCAAACAGGCTATACGATTGAAATCACCATATAACAATTCTTCCAATCCATTTGTAGACAACTGATCCTCAAACTTGAGTTGTGCTTGAAACATATCATCATCTACTGTTTCATTGTTAATCCCTTGAATATTTATGTCATTCTCATAGGCACCTTTACTCATCATGAAAGCATCTTGGAACTCTGAACTATTGTAGCACAAGTTATTCTTGGAAAGATCTGAATTCTGGAAATCCTGGCCATTAAATTGATCTAACGAAAACCACTCAGCGAATAATACTTTACGAAACTTGCTTTTACGAGGTTCTTTTAAGAAATCCACCAGTGAAAAATCTTGATCCGTATCTGCCAATGATCCTTTTGTTTGTGCAAATGAGTCCAAACTAGAGTTTCGCCAAGTCAACTTCAATGAAGAAGAATAAGAAGATACTCCATCTATATTTTGGCTCTGGCCTTCACTTTTTGCTTTTTTGGCCAATCTCTTCTTTAGATAAGAGTGCCAATGGTTCTTAATCTCATTATCTGTCCGCCCAGGCAAATGCTGTGCTATCTGAGACCACCTGTTTATACCGAACCTTGTTAGATACTCAATATAATGAATAACTACTATATGTTCTTAATTAAGGTAAAATTTAAATCCAGAAGTTTATTAGCTAGTCTAGTGAACAATATTTTCCTTCCCTAATCCCTTACTCTCCCATAATCTGTATTTTGAGCCGGTTAAACTTGATCCCACCTAAGGCTTTTTTAGGATGGTCAAAAACATTTTTACACTGTCAATATATAGAAATTAATATCATTTACAAAAAAGCTCTTCTATGCAGGAGCGGAGCTAGAAGCCTAAATACGGGTTCGGTGAACCCAGTAATTTTTGCTCAAGCAGTGTATTTTTGTTAAAAAGTTAACTAAATATGTATAGATATTAAATTTAGAACTCATTTATTAGTACTTGAAATCATCGTTCTAAAATCTAAAACCCATAAAGTTGAAATCCTGGCTCCGCCTCTTTTCGATAGCGGTTTTCATCTATTCCCTACCAACTATGTATTTTATGTACATTTTAGGTCAACTTTCAAGAATCATTTGGCGTACTTGTATTTCATATTTTAATAAAAATTGAGTGCAGTCAAGGCTGCTAACTGCTTCACATTCAAGAAGAGTAAAGGAAATAATGGTCTCTTACTTGTTGCTTATCATGCTATGAAGGGTCAGGATAGTCTCATCCTCTTCTGTGCTAAATGCCCCTCGTTTTAGGCCTGGCCTTAAATAATTAATCCACCTCAATCTGCAACTCTTTCCGTTCCTTTTCAAGCCTGTAAAACAATACTTACTTAATATTAAGAAGGAATACCACAAATGTCAAGTCATATAATGCAGGTTAGAATTGGTCTTTGACTTTTTTTGGATGTTGGAACAAAGTCTCACATTAACGGTTAAAGAGATTGGATAGCTACATATAAAGTGTATGGGTAATCTTAATGTTATGGTGCCTTTTTAGGAAAAACCGTACATAATTTACGGGAAACAAATAATATCAGAGTATCTTTGGGTTAGTTTAGCAGAGCATAACTAATCAATCCCTTTATGTTATAAGAGAATTCAATTGTTTGTTGACTTATTGCTGACACCCTACTTGTTCGCAACAAAAAACTATTCCCAAGTAGTGCGGCATTGTACCGCTTAGCAATCATTGATCTAGCCCAAGTTTAACTTAATACTGTTGGATATTTGAACTATTTTACTTGCACATGCTTGAAATTAGTAAGCTCAAATGTTGTCGACAAGTTAAGTTATGCAAGAAATAAAGAGACAATCATTGTGCCGCATTTATGAATTTTGTGACCATCTCATCCGAAAGCTCATGATATTAGAGCAGACAGGACTGAAGTATCATGACTACCACCACGTGTTTGACCCATAAAAAATAATTAGGCCTTTATGTGGGACGTGTCGAAGACATAATTAAATAAATAAAAGTGTGCTATCTCGAATAACTTACTATAAGTTTTTGATAAAATGATCACACAATTCAACCGTTGACACACAATTTATCAGGGGTAAGTGTGGCATTTTATGAAAATATTAAGCTAACTACTTACCAGCATTGATGGGGACGGAGCTCCAACAGACATGACCATACTTAATAATGTAGTCTTTGAGCTTCTGGTCTTCATCTGGAGACCACAGTCCCTTCTTGTGCTTTTGTTTTGGCTTGTCTACTGTTGGCTTGCATCTCATTTTCAAATAATTAAACAGGTATTCGTGAATCAGATGCTTGGAAGAAATATATATGGCTTTTGTGTATGTCTCTGTAGAGCGTGAAAAAGAGGAATTAGAAGTCCTAATGATGTGGTTAGCCGACCTGGTATTTAAAGGGAATTATAAACCAAACCACCAAACATAACATCTATTGATATATATACTATTACGATTTTATGTCTCAATCCCAAACAATTTGGTTCAGCTATATAATTTCTCACTGTTCATATCCAGTGCCAGAGCCAGAACTTTCAATAAGGGTATTGAAAATATAAAAATAGAAACACATGAAGTCATTAAATTTAGCATCTATTATATCTACAAAATAAAAATGGCCTTGCAAATATACTACTATAATTTTCTGAGGAAAGGGATTCAAATGTACCCTTTTGCACCCCAGGCTCCGCCCATGTTCATATCTCTCATTTAAATTCCGAGAATTGATTAGGAATTAGAACCACTTGAGACAAAAGTATCTTAAACCTTTAGGATCCATGTCTGGTGTCATTTAGCAGTCTTACACCTGCTTGACAGAAATCACCAACTGTTTCTCAAGGTTTTTCAATCCCCAAGCACTAGTACTATATGTTTATATTTTGATTTCAAGTTTTCTAACATATATAATTCTTGAAATACCAGGTTATATTATCAAGGAATTTGAGTTTTCTTGTCGAGGTTATAAAAGCATTTCGCCTTTGTATGAGATAAAATTGATGAATGACAGGTGGATGTTCGTCGAGTTGACATGTGACAGTAAAGACATATAAGGTATGAGTCAGCAAATAACCGATACCGGTTATGAGCATGTAACTGGTGTTGTGGGGGGTTCCGAAGACATTAGAACCAGAGACGAAAGTTTGAAAGTGAGGTATCGGTTGAAGAAGGCAGTATTCAAGGAGCAGTCGTTACAAAGAATCTTTGCATTTATACTCAACCGTTATGCAGCTATGAAGAGGGATCTTTATTTATATTAAATAAGAACTTGATTTGGGGATCTTGTCTCCCTAAATTTAGCTATAAATAGAGGAATTTATACTCATTGTAGGCACAAAATATTGGCACGGAAAAAGGCTAAACTTATTCTTACTTTCAATTAACATCTTTTTGCTCAATACTTTGTTCTTATTCTTGCTTCCGGAAAATCTCACTTCACAGTAAGGCTTGTATTTTTTTCAAGTATTTTAATTAATTTATTTCTATTCTTAGTTATTTTACATTCTTAGATCAATTTAATTTACATGTCTAAAAATCACATTACAAATTCAACTGTATCGTTTTACGGGTAAACAGTTTGGCGCTCACCGTGGGGCATAGACAATTGTGGTATTACTTTGATCCATTCATATGTTACTAACGTATTTTGACACTTTTCTTTAGCAAAGTAAAAGCAATTATGGAAACTAATGATGTTAACAACTCATTCAATATTGGGACAAACAATGAGCGTGAAGATATTGTCTGTGATGGAAAATAACATGATGATCCAATCAGTGAAACTCGCAATGACCGAGATGAGACAAATCCAGTTCGGGAAGAACGAAATCCTCGACGTGTTAGGAGTCCTGCCCCTGATGGTATGGATATGTTGTCGAAATAGTGAAAGTTTTGATAGCGCAGCAAAGGAAAATCATGAATCATCTCTCAAAATAGGACTCGATAATGACTAGCTCCAACAAGCACTTTCGGTTGCTTCTAATAATTCCAATGAAGGAGTTCGAGCCCCTCTCAGCGTGCCTGCAAATCAAACAACTGAAAGAATCAGTAACATCACTTCAAGAGAGGAGCTTGGATTAAATGATAATCAAGCAGATGGTGCAGGCAGTGCATCCGGGAATGATCATTTTAAAACGAGCTCATGAGGTTCATGAGGGAAATAAATGATCGGGTTGATCAAAATGCTAAAGAATTCTATGCTCGGATGGATTAGATCCCCACCTCCGGTATTGAAGGGCCCAGATATAAAGAAATATACTCAGATAGCATTCAAACCAAGTGCGGCCCCGGAGTTGATCCTAAAAAGATTCAAGATGCCGGATATACCAAACTATGATGGAACTTCAGATCCACAGGAGCACATCACGACTTACACTACGACTGTAAAGGGAAACGATTTGGCTCCGCATGAGATGGAATCAGTTTTGCTAAAACAAAATTGGCAAAACCTTTACAAAGGGATCTTTAACGTGGTATTCTCTTTTACCTGAATATTCAATTGATCCTTTTGAAATGCTTGCAGATTCTTTTATCAAAGCTCATGCGGGGTCAAGGAAAGTCCAAGCCATGAAGGCAGATATATTTAGAATCGCTCAACAAGAATCTAATTACTTCAAGAGTTCGTGATTTGGTTCCAAAAAGAGGTGGTGGTATTGTTGGCAGTACCTGATGAATGGGCAGTAAAGGTGTTCACCAAAGACCAAGACCTCAATCCTTTAAGCTCTGATGCCTCGAGAAAAGTGAAGGAGAGCCTGTGGGAATTCCAGGCAACCACGTGGACAGATGTCCATAATAGTTATGAATCGAAAATCCGAATTGAAGATGATCAATTGAGTTCTTCGGTGTCATCCAAGGGTCGTAACCATGATCGAAATCAGAAAAAAATCAAAAATAATTATGATGTAGACCATAGATCATCCAGAAGTAATTTCCAACCTTATTTATCAAATGAGAGTCTGATGGACGTGGAGCTAAAGGTTTGTAGTTTTCAGAAAGGGTCGGACCAGATAGAAGGACAGATCGTGGACAGAGAAGTAGAGCTTTATAGGATAAAGAGCCATTGGGATCCCGGTTTAGGAGTGTTCAGTGATTTATATACCAAGATAAGAAAACATAGAGGCGGACGCGTTGGCCAATTAGGCCATCGACGGAAATGAACGAAACCAAAAATCATCTAGAAGTCATTTCCAACCTTATTTATCAAATGAGAGTCTGATGGATGTGGAGCTAAAGGTTTGCAGTTTTTAGAAAGGGTCGGACCGGACAGAAGGACAGATCGTAGACATAGAAGTAGAGCTTTGTAGGATAAAGAGTCATTGGGATCCCGATTTAGTAGTGGTCAGTGATTCATATACCAAGAGAAGAAAACATAGAGGCGGATGAGTTGGCCAATTAGGGCCATCAACAGAAATGAACGAAACTGATTCCAGTGCAGTTGTTCAACTGTTGCATTCAGTCCTGGACATGAATGGGTATTGTGAATTTAACTCAACCAACCTAATATGGGATTGGGAAAACGAGTTTATAGAATATTTAAGGCGTGGAAAATTTTCTGAAGATTATAAAGCCTCTCGAGCATTACAAACAAAAGTTGCTCGGTATTGTCTTGTTGATGGAAAATTATAAGGTCTTTCCAAGGACAGTTGGCTCGATGTTTAGGAACATGACGAGCGCAAAACACAACACAAAATTAATGGTCGCTAGCCAAATATAGTATAGGTAATTATCGTCTACATGGGGATTGGATTTAAACAGTGTTCGAATAATCTTCAGTTGATTACCATCCATGATAATTAACACTTTGATTCGATGACTACTACTGCGATTAACTACTTAAACTTCAGCAAATAACAATTTATCACAAAAGACAGCAGATGGGCAACGAAGAAATATCAATGAGAGGGATAAGGGTATTTGACTAGATAGGTGCAAGATAACTAACTAGGGATCCAATTCTTGAGTTAATTTACTTTATAATACGGTTGATTCTCACGAATTCAACCGATGATCAGATTACACTTGAGATTAATGTTCCTCTTTCGATTAAACATTAATTTCAGTAATTAATCTAATTGAAGCACGGTAAAAAATTACAATAATAAAATGATGATCATGATCTAAAGGGCAACTTCTCACGAATATTTCCCAATTTTCTAGTTCGATTAACAATTCAAGGGGATCTTTCGATTACCTATTTGAATCATGAATTTAAACTGGAGCATCAGATGTGAAGAAAAATATCAAACTCCTCTTTCGATTAAGCAAAATAATAAATAACTCCACAATATAAATTAAAGCTCCATCAATTAATTCTAACAACTATCAAGAATCGAATCCCTAATCAAATTATCGAAACACCGTATATGTCAACACCCTAATAGAAATTACTCCATAGCAATGGAATACGACATCTCAATAAGGTTCAAAAATAAATAAAAAATATCAAATCTAATGATTCGGTACAAACTCCCGTATTGCATCGATTGCAAGTTGAAATATTGATGAATTCTTGAGTCTTCTTGCCTTGTTGGTTCTCCAATCGTTCGTAGGTCAAAAGTCTCCTCAAAATCGTATTGTTGGTGTATTTATACCATGTAGGAATGGGCCCGGATGAAACTATCCTTTCCTAGCCGAAGAAGGAAATTACTCTAATAATTTTGTACACCCACGCCGTCCCCCGCGCCGAGCCACGCGGCGCACTTGTGGAGATTATCAGCGACCTTGTATTTTTCCTGTCATGCAAGTTTTTCACTGCCACGCCACGCCTCGCAGAACTCCATGCGGCGCGGCAGTGTCTTTTTCTCAGAGTAAAATTATTTCATCCTCTTGTTGACATCCAGACTTAGTGAACGACTCCCAGACACGATCCTGACTTAACTTCTTGGGCTTTTACTCAGACTTCAAAGCTCCAAATTGATCGATTCAGCTCCAAATTAATTTTTTAGCTCTGAATCACTTCCTGCAAGGCATAAAATACGTAATAAGTGTAATTCACTATTATTTAAGCTCAAACAGACGTAAATTGCAGTAATTAGAGTGCAATACTAAGGATAAAATACGGGTTTCTAGCCTACCATCAACACCCCACATTTAGACCATTGCTCATCCTCGAGCAATCAAACTACACTTCACATAGGGACGAACTTTTCATCAAACAACCTCTCTAACACATCATGCCAAGAAAATTTGAAACAGACTGAGCACCCTATCGTAACATCCTAACCTCAAGACTCGACTCAAAAGCACCACGCATTTTTCATAACCTGTTCACTTACTCTAACACAGAGGTCAAAAACTTTACCTTACCTTCACAACTCATATGCCCTCACACGAACAATAGAGAGTAGTTTCACACACAATAAAATTCAAGAACAAATAGGAACTCAAAATAGAAAGAATTCACTTGCTCTCAGAAAAATAAAATTCATGCGCACAGAATGTACCATAAGCTTGCTCGTAGTGTAATACTCTACTAATTGAGCTAATTCAGTCAAAAATCAAGTAGGACTTTATTTTGGTTGTAATGTAGGCTGCGGGACGGGTAGGGTACATATGGATATAGTGGTTACACCTCCCTGAGCACTTTAATACTTACAAATTGACAATTTAAAGCCCACACTTGTGTTGAACCAAACCCCAACCTTTACATCATATTAACATCAAACTCCCCATTTCTTTAAGCACAGACAAAGCAAGATTTACCACTAGTGAGGAATAATTTTCTTTATAATATATACAAATACCAAGGTACTTATTTAAGAGTCAAGAACTAAGCCTAGGCGTCACAACTAAGGCACTCAGCACTCTTAAGGCATATGCAGTCAAGAAAACTTGCTACAAATTAGCACTATGACTCGCAATTCTTTATTCCTATAAAACTAAAAAACAAATTAACTACACTCGGTTCAATTAAATTAGAAAAGAACCGCAACACAAAAAAAATCAAGGGGGGGTTGTTACACGACCTAAGAAAGTAAAATAAAAGAAAATCAAATCAAATTCATATTTTTGTATTGATTTGTTTTTTGATTTTTTTTGTATTTTTCTCGTTCGACTTCAAATCCTCAAGAAGCCAGACGACGAAATCCATCGCCGAGAAGAGTCAAAACTAAACAATTAATTACTAACTATTCCAGGCTGATAGAATGTAGAGTTATAATTTACAGATCATATCGTCTACAAAAGCAAGAAATAAATCAGATAAAACCAACTGGCAAATAGAAACAAATACAAATACAACCAAATAGGAGCACCTCACTCCACACTTAAGAAATTACATTGTCCCCAATGCAAAACAGTAAAACAAGAGTGAAAAGGTGACTCCCTGAGGCCTTTGGCCTAATCATCAGCACCCTCAAAGGTGCGCAAATACACCTCATCATCGGAGGGGGCGAGGTTCACATCCTCATCCGGTGGCAGTTGTCCTCCCTCCGCCAAGCCCAACCACTGCTGAGTGGCTACAGAAAGGGGGTGGTCCTGTTGCAGCTCCGCTAAGTCAGTCTCCCCCCTAGCAGAGCGGAGGCGCAAATCAGCAAACAACAGTTGCAGTGTCTCCTTAACACGGACCAGCCTCTGGTCCGATGTAACAACAGTAACAGGAGGAGCTATCACTGTTATGACATCAAAGGCCTTGATAGGATATGACATTAGGATGGTCCGGTCATAATGAAACTCCTCCTCTACACGGTGCGCCCACAATAGCCGAGTGATTATACTCGGGTAATATAGGCGGCGGGCCCTAAATGGTCGCACTTTTTCCATGTGCTCCAGCATGATTTTTCCAAGATCAAACCGCATCCTTGTCAAAAAGGCATAGATCAAACATACTTTCAGCCGGGAAACATCAATGTCACTTTGGGTATGCATGATTTTGGCATTGATTAGCCGCAAATTAACCCTGACCGGACTCTGGAATGTTCTCTTCTTTATGTCCTTATGGAAATCATTAACATCTCGTATCCATACGGCAGAAGAGTCAGCGCCACATAGTTGTTAGCGGATATCCGGATAGTCTGACCGACGGAGAAACTTCTGAAAGAGCTTGTGGGAATTCTCTGTGAAACCCAAACTCCGATTGATCACTTGGGAAGAGAAAGGAATCACTTTACCTCATACCTGTACTTCGTACACAGCATCCAGGCTGGCCTCAGGTTGCCAGTTGGCATAAAACTCCTTGATAAGGGTTGGTTAATATTGGCCCCAGATTGAACAAGACGAAAATGTGATTGTATAACCACCTTCACACAAAGCGGCCCTGCCGCCTTACCCAACATATACGAGTGGAGGTGTATCGCGATACAACAATATCTACATAAAGAAGTCATGCCACCTTACCCCAATATATGCGGGTGGAGGTGTGTCACAATACCACTATCCCTACATAAAGCGGCCCTGCCGCCTCACCCCAATATATGCGGGTGGAGGTGTATCACAATACCAGAATCTCAACATAAAGCGGTCATGCTGCCTCACCCCAATATATGCAGGTGGAGGTGTATCACAATACCACAATCCCTATACAAAGCGGTCCTACCGTCTCACCCCAATATATGCGGGTGGAGGTGTATCACAATCCCTACACAAAGCGGTTCTACCGCCTTACCCCAATATATGCGGGTGGAGGTATATCACAATACTACAATCCCTACACAAAGTGGTCCTACCACCTCACCCCAATATATGCGGGTGGAGGTGTATTACAATACCACAATACCTACACAAAGCGGTCCTACCGCCTCACCCTAATATATACGGGTGGAGATGTATTCTACAATACCAAAACTCTACACAAAGCGGCCTTGTCGCCTCACCCCAATGTATACGGGTGGAGGTGTAATCCCAATCACAATACCATATATAAATTCAAAGGGACATAGTTTGTCATTATATTTAAGGTCGTAATTTACCATATCATTGGAATACTTCATGTTTATGCTCATCATGGAGAAACACAATTCATTACATTAGCACATGCATGGTAAATCAATAAGTCGATTTCAATGACACATGAGCCCAATTTCTTTTCTTAAGGTTCATCATCATTTAGCGTAGGACATCTCCCTTTCATCCCATTATTAGCTCACTTGACATCTTGAGGTCATTAGCTACATTCATGACTCTTGGGAACTAAACAATCGAAGTGATTTACATACATTATTTCAGAAGTATACAACTATTGTTGAAACCATTGGGACATATAACACCTCATAATTCTCATTTAGGCAACTGCCACATTTTATGTTCATACTATCACTTACTTGTACTTGCCATGGTTAATCATAAAACATTAAGAATATTTAAAATATTTAGGGAACACCATAGCCTCTCCTCATGAGGGCGTAGGAGCTTGTAACACATTGGGAACATAAGTACAAATGCGTTCATCTCATAACCTTTCACACCATATATCACTTCACAATTACTTTCAACTACTTACAACATCATTATTTCATTCGCTCCCTTGGCCATACATATTATTCATTTACGGCACTGTGGCTATATATCATATTCCGCACTTTCATTTCTTTACTTTCATGGGTCATCATCATAAACATCATCATATAGAATACTCTTGAAATACCTTTCCCCAAAAGGGCAATACAAAATTTCAACTCATGAATATGTAAGAAATCACAACATATTGGAAATACCTACCAAGCATAGCATTAGTTAGAACAACCACATTTGGACATGACTTGAGTACATAAGCTTTTGGATAATTCTATTTTCGGAGTCAATTTGGAATAGTTGAATCAAGGCTCATTTCATAATATTTCACACATCATTTCGTTTCGTTGGCGCTATTGACCACAAGTATAACTTTTATTCTTGGCACGGTGTTCACACTTTATATCCCAAACCCACTACTTCATACTTTATATCCCCAACTCACTACTTTCTCTTTCAAGCATCTATATATATTATCAACAACAAGGAATCCCTAATCACGATATTTATTACACCTATGAGCACTTAAGAGTCTTATGCACATTGAGACTTCTTACACAATTTGACATAATAGCCTTCACTTGAAATACTACTTGGAGTCATAACATTTTTATATGTAACTCATGTTTTGAACACATTCCTGAAGGATAACATCATATGATAAGAGCGTCTAGAACACATTTTGAACATATACCTTTCAACACAAAGTTTATTCGGAATAGTTGATTTATAAAGAATAACTCGGGACTTATAAGAACATCACGAAATTTAATTTTAGGAAAGAAGTTTAGCCAACATACCTCGCTTTGAGCTTTCCTTATATTACTACATCGTTTCGAAAAATCTAAAAATCCCAATCTATTTTCAGACATAACAAAATTGAACACAAATTAGGAAGGTATTCATGGTTTCAGCTCATTTGAGCATTTTATCAAACACTAGGTGTGAAAATTTAACTACAAGGCTCTTCTACAAGATTTCCTTTACTCCTCAACCCAATCTTTACTTATTTGAGCTCAACAATATACACACAAACCTTATTGGTACAAGTATATATACATAATACTTTTACACCCAAGAATCATACTCCTAATCACCAAACTTTTACCCCAAACTCAAAATTAAAGACTAGAGTTTGAATCTTACCTCTTAGATGAAGATCTTGTGATTGGCTTCCTTGATTCTTGAAGATTGGTGCAAGATTGGATGATTAGAATGTTAGGTTCCCTCCTTATCTCTCTAAAATACTCTTACATCTCTCTAAAACACTTAGAAAAATACCCCAAAATAAGCCCCAAAGGCTATTTATCAAAATGGGATCGGGTTTATGAAAATAGGAAAATTAACCCTACGAACTCAGATCTGCGGTCACATAATGGATCGCACAATTGGTATGCGGGTCGCACAATGCACCTCAAAACTGATGCCCAGAAATGGGCTTTACTGGACAGGTCTGCGACCATTTTGCGGTTGCATAACCACTTCTGCGGCCCGCAGAATGATTCTGCGGTCGCAGAATTGGCTGTAGACTTGCATTCTGCTAGCCTTTAGTAATTTGGTCATAACTTCTTATAGGAGTGTCCAAATGACAAACGGTTTGGAGCGTCAGAAACTAGACTCGAATAGATTTAATTTGATAGGTCATACATCACATAACTCCTTATATATATATATATATATATATATGTGTGTGTGTGTGTGTGTGTGTGTGTGTGTGTAGATATGCTCGTCCAAAGTTTGGTCTTGTGCGTACTCATTTGAAACTTTTAGCCTATCATAAAATTTCCAACTTGACTTGGACTTAGGGCTCTCCTTAGGCCCCACATCACTTATAATATGCCTCGTACACTTATTATCATATCCAATTGATATACATCATATTAATAGTCCTCGTCTGCACACAAAATTATATAACTAGCGTACATCAACTTTCTTAATAGTGCTTAAGTACTTCGAAATTTTTCGGGGTATTACAGAAATGCTCTATGAAACCCAAAATCTGATTGATCACTTGGAAGGAGATAGGAATCACTTTACCTCGTACCGTACTTCGTACACAGCATCCTGGCTGGCCTCAAGTTGCCAGTTGGCATAAAACTTCTTTACAAGGTTCACGTTCACTGCATCACCTGGACGGAATAGACTGTCAAAATCCAAAGCCCGAATGTTGTTGTATATCTCATTATATTTTCGATCCAAATTCCCATCGTCAATAGCAGCCTCAGGTTTTGGTTAACCACAGGGACCAATGTATTGTAACTTTAGTTCATCATCGATAGATGCGCATTGATCTGGAACCAATGTCTAGCATGGGTTGAGACAGCCCGAATATTTGCATTTTGGTACTACATCCGCATCTAGATCAATGCGCTCTTCTTCCTCCTCCACTGGAGCGGGGGGAGGTGCCCGCCTACCTCCTCGACGGCTACTAGAAGCAACCTCGGAGGAACTTGTGTTAGAACGTTTGTTAGGACGGCGAGACATTGTACCTACACAAGGCGAACAATATTAGCCACAACACTTTAAAACAAAAACAACAAGACCAAACGGGGTAACAACCCCACACTTATGTTATTGGCATGTTCACAAACACAATGTATTTCGGGGACTCAGACTACCCCATTGAAAGTACGCCACAAGTAATCAACAATCCACCCAACCACCAATATAATATTACAACAACATCCACAGACTATACTAGTGTAAAATACAAATCAAGAAGCTAAACTAGTAACTAAGAAAATAAAAGAAGATGTTATACTAATGTACCACTACAAAATCAAGAAGTTACAATACAACCCTACACAAATACTTTGCATGAATCGGACATCCCAATTAGCAACTAGCTACACATTAGCATGTGGTGGTCAATCGATTAGCACTCGGGGCTCACACGTTGAAGTTTCACAACCTAAGAACATAACCTCCCACCCCAAACTTATCATCTATTATCACATTAGCACCAAACAATTATCCTCCAATTAAGCAACAAGCTTCACTATATTTTCAATAAGTCATTTTTTCAAACACATTGTAGGCACTAAGTTCACCCCTTTATTTTCACTCCACATGGTCAAGAACCTCCAAACTTATACACTAATCACCTGGTGGTCCTTGGCCCTGGGGTATGAGATTATTTTGCTACCATGAGTTCAAGCTCCCACTAGGTGAACTCCACGAAAAAATTGGATGTCTTTGACCCATAGCATTATAGTTGTTCCCACCTTGGTAGTTTCCTCTATTAAAGTTCCACATAACGTTGACTTCCTCAGTCGATGCTTGACACTCATGTGTAGGGTGTCCCATTCCACAAAAGTCACATGTTGCTTGCAGCTCACTATGTACCTTGGCTAATGTCATCTTTCTTATCTCCTTGGCCATGGTGTCTAGCTGGGCTTGCATGGATGTATTAGAGTCCACCTGTTGAACCCCAACTGATTTTCTTCTATTGTTACTCTCAGCCGGCCACTGATTAGCATCCTCAGATAATTCATCAAGGATTAAGACAACCTTCTCCGGAGATTTCTTCATTAATGGACCTCTACATGCAGTATTCAGAGTTTGTCATGGGGAAGGTATCAATCTATACCAAAAATCCTGGAGTTGCATTCACAAATCAATTCCATTATGCTGACACTTTTTGACTATCTCCTTGAATCTCTCCCAAGCTTTGAAAACCGTTTTTGTCTCCTTCTGGAAGAAATTGTGGATTTTCCTTCAGAATTTGCCTGTTTTTGGAGTTGAGAAATACTTGTCAAGAAACTTTTTGGTCATCTCTTCCCATGTCCTCATCGACCATGTGGGTAAGCTACGAATCCAGTGCTTCGCATCATCTTTCAATGAAAAGGGGAATGCCCTTAAGTATACCATAACTTTTGACCCTCCATTTTATTGGAAGGTATTCATGATTTCTTCAAAGTCCATTACGTGAGTGTTTGGATCCTCTTTCACCTTCCCTCTAAAGATGCAGTTATTTTGGAGGGTTTGAAGCAAGCCTTGCTTCAACTTGAAGTTGTTTGCTGCTATGGGTGGGGTCTGACACTTGATAGTCCTTGATTATAGACTGATCTAGCATAGTCACCTAATGATCTTCCAGGCCTGGGAGTTGCATTCTCGAACTGGTTTTCAACCAAGGGTCAGTTTGGATTGAATCTTCGACCACCCCCATCATCGTCGACGGTCTCATCAGCAACTCTCCGGGCTGCTTCAGCTGCTAACCATGCAGCTTCTTGTTGTGTTGCCTCTCTTGCAGCTAAGTCTACTCCATCGTTCTCTTTGTTTGCCGTGTTATCTTGAGTCAAAGTATGACCCAAGAAATTCTTTGTTAATTCTCTTCTTTTCTCAGTTGTCGTGGGTGTTTTTCAAACTCTGGTTCATAGGGTATCACTTCCTTTGAATAAGATCGAGTCATACACCAGAGAAATCAAACTTGTATCTTGCACACAAGTAAGAAAACGTGAATAACTAAAGTAAAAATTGGTTCCTGAATTAGTACTAAAAACTATTTGAAATACTATTGATTGCCAATCCCTGGCAACGACGCCAAAATTTGACGCGCGCAAAACACAATACAAAATTAATACTCGCTAGCCAAAGATAGTATAGTTAAATTACCGTCTCCACAGGGATTAGATTTAAACAGTGTTCGAATAATCTTCATTTGATTACTATCCGGGAGAATTAACACTTTGATTCGATGACTACTACTACAATTAACTACTAAAATTTAAGAAAATAATAATTTATCACAAAAGACAGCAGATGAGCAACAAAGAAATATCAATGAGAGGGATAAGGGTATTCGACTAGATAGGTGCAAGATAATAATACGGTTGATTCTCACAAATTCAACCGAAGATCAGATTACACTTGAGATTAATGTTCCTCTTTCGATTAAACATTAATTTCAGTAATTAATCTAATTGAACCGCGGTAAACAATTGCAACAATAAAATGATGATTATGATCTAAAAGGCAACTTCTCACGAATATTTCCCTATTTTCTAGTTCGATTAACAATTCAAGAGGCTCTTTCGATTACGTATTTGAATCACGAATTTAAACTAGAGCATCAGATGTGAATAAATTCAATATTAAACTCCTCTTTCGATTAAGCAAAATAATAAATAACTCCACAATACAAATTAAAGCTCCATCAATTAATTCTAACAACTATCAAGAATCGAATCCCTAATCAAATTATCGAAACATTGTATCTGTCAATACCCTAATGAACATTACTCCATAGCAATGGAATAAGATATCTCAATAAGGTTCAAAAACAAAGAAAACATCAAATCTAATGATTCGATACAAACTCCCGTATTGCACCAATTGCATGTTGAAATATTGATGAATTCTTGAGTCTTCTTGCCTTAGTAGGTTCTCCAATCATTCGTAGGTCAAAACTCCCCTCAAAATCTTGTTTTTGGCGTATTTATACCATGTAGGAACGGGCACAGACGAAACTATACTTTCCTATCTGAAGAAGGAAATTACTCTAACAATTTTGTACACTCACGCCGCACCCTGCGGCGCACTTGTGGAGATTATCAGCGGCCTTGTATTTTTCCTGTCATGCAAGTTTTTCATTGTCGCGTCACGCCTCGCGGAACGGCAATGTCTTTTTCTCAGAGTAAACTTGTTTCATCCTCTTGTTGACATCCAGATGTGGTGTACGACCCCCGGACACGATCCGACTTAATTTCTTGGGCTTTTATTCAGACTTCAAAGCTCCAAATTGATCGATTCAGCTCCAAATTAACGTTTTAACTCGGAATCTCTTCCTGCAAGGTATAAAACACGTAATAAGTGTAATTCACTATCATTTAAGCTCAAACACACGTAAAATGCAGTAATTAGAGTGCAATACTAAGGCTAAAACACGGGTTTCTAGCCTACCCTCAACACCCCACACTTAGACCATGCTCGTCCTCGAGCAATCAAACTACACTTCACATAGGGACGACCTTTTCATCAAACAACCTCCCTAACACATCATGCCAATAAAATTTAAAATAGACTAAGCACCCTATCATAACATCCTAACATCAAGACTTCACTCAAAAGCAACATGCTTTTTTCACAACCTGTTCACTTACTCTAACACAGAGGTCAAAGACTTTACCTTACCTTCACAAGTCATGTGCCCTCACACGAACAATAGAGAGTAGTTCCACACACAATTAAATTCAAGAACAAATAGGAACTCAAGATAGAAAGAATTCACTCGCTCTAAGAAATAAAATTCATGCGCCACAGAGAATCTACAATAAGCTTTCCCGTAATGTATACTCTACTAATTGATCTAATTCAGTCAAAGATCAAGTGAGACTTTATTTTGGTTGTAGTGTAGGCTGCGGGACGGGTAGGGTACATATGGATATAGTAGCTATACCTCCCTGAGCACTTTAATACTTATAAATTTACACTTTAAACCCCACACTTGTGTTAAACCAAACCCCGATTTTCACATCATATTAAGATTAAGCTCCCCATTTCTTTAAGCACAAACAAAGCAAGATTTACCACTAGCAAGGAATAATTTTCTTTATAATATATACAAACACCAATAATTTTTTCTTTTTCTAGATTATGATTTTCTCTTCTTTTTTCAATTCCCTACAAGTGGATCTCAGAAAAATGTTTTCTCAAACAGTACAACTTTTTCCTTTTCTATAGTTCCACTCAAAAATCCAACCATACCTGCCATTTAGCTTTTAGCAAGCTCATAAATATATCAAGTGCTCAAGAGAGGTAAACTGTTCAAACAAATAGTCAATTCAAACAAAGGGGTCAGGCTTGTAGTGTGGTTGCCAAAGAAAATAGGATTACAGGCTCAAAAGGGCTAATTAAGATACAAAATAATTAGGCGGGTCACAGACATATAATTGGCTTAACAAAGAAATATCTATATCACTTTCTAGACTGAACAAGACTTATATTTCGCGTTGCAAACACACGGGTCAAGTTCTAAGCATCACTGACATGCACAGAATATCACAACAACCTCACACACACATTGGCACATAACTCACTCAGGATCGGATCTATCCCGACTCTCTAGTCACAGCAGTTATGAAAAGTCACAATCACACAATTTAAGGTACTTATTTATAGAGTCAAGAACTGATCTTAGGCATCATAACTAAGGCACTCACCACTCTCAAGGCATATTCAGTCAAGGAAAATTGCTACAAATTAGCACTATGACTCAAGATTCTTTATTCCTATAAAACTAAAAACAACTAACTACACCCGGTACAATTAAAACCCTTGAAAACACATCGCGGCATAAAGAAACCAAAGGAAAATTTTTACACTACCTAAGAAAGTAAAATAAAATAAAATATAATCAAAGACATATTTTTGTATTGATTTCTTTTTTGATTTTTTTTGTATTTTTCTCGTTCGACTTCAAATCCTCAAGAAGCTAGTCGGCGAAATCCATCGTCGGGAAGAGTCGAAACTAAACAATTAATTACTAACTATTACTGGCCGATAAAATGCAGAGTTATAATTTACAGACCATATTGTCTACGAAAGCAAGAAATAAATCAAACAAAACCAACTGGCAAATAGAAACAAATACAAATACAACCAAATAGGAGCACCCCACCCCACACTTAAGAAATTACATTGTCCCCAATGCAAAATAGTAAAATAAGAGTGAAAAGGTGACTCCTTGAGGCCATTGGACTAATCATAAACACCCTCAAATATGCGCAAATATTCCTCATCATCGGAGGGGACGAAGTTCACATACTCATCCGGTGGCAGTTGTCCTCCCTCCACCAAGCCCAACCACTGCTAAGTGACAACAGAAAGGGGGTGGTCCTGCTGCAGCTCCGCCAAGTCAGTCTCTCCCCGAGCAGAGCGAAGGTGCAAATCAGCAGACAACAGCTGCAGCGTCTCCTCAACACGGACCAACCTCTGGTCCGAAGTTACAGCAGCAGCAGGAGGATCTAGCATTGTCATGAAATCAAAGGCCTTGATAGGATATGACACTGGATGGTTCGGTCATAATGAAACTCCTACTCTACATGGTGCACCCGCAACAACCGATTGATCATACTCGGTTAGTAATGGCAGCGGGCCACAAATGGTCGCACTCTTGCCATGTGCTCTAGCATAAATTTTCCAAGATCAAACCGCATCCTTGTCAAAAAGGCATAGATCAAACACACTTTCAGCCGGGAGATATCAATATCACTTTGGGTAGGCATGATTCTCGCATTGATTAGCCATAAAATTACCCTGGTCGGACACTGGAATGTTCCCTTATTCATGTCCTTGTGGAAATCATTAACATCCCGCGTCCATGCGATAGAAGATTCAGTGTCACATAGCTGTTGGCGGATATCTGGATAGTCTGGCCGACTGAGAAACCTCTAAAAGAGCTTGTGGGAATCCTCTCTGAAACCCAAAATCTAATTGATCACTTGGGAGGAGAAATAAAACTCTTTACCTCGTACATGTACTTCGTATACAGCATCCAGGCTGGCGTCAGGTTGCCAGTTGGCATAAAACTCCTTGATAAAGGTTGGTTACTATTGGCCCCAGATTGAACAAGACGCAAATGTGTTTGTATAAAAATGTGATAAGTGCCAGCGTCATGCTCAATTAGTGCATCAGTTAGCGGAGTTTCTGCATTTGGTGGTGTCACCATGGCCATTCATGAAATGGGGGATGGATATAGTTGGTCATTTGCCTCAAGGGCCCGGGCATGTGAAAGTTCTTTTAGTTTTAACTGATTTTTCACTAAGTGGGTTGCAGCAGATGCTTTCAAGAAGATAGGAGAGAGAAAAGTGATTTATTTCATTTGGGATCATATCATTTATTGGTTTGGAGTACAAAAGAAATTGCTGGTAACAATGGGCCACAATTTATGGGTTCCAAAGTTACAAAATTTCTAGAAAGATTGAATATAAAAAAGATCACATCCTCCCCATATCATCCAAGTACTAACGGTCAAGCGGAGTCAACTAATAAGGTGATAATTCAAAACCTCAAAAATAATTAGAGGATGCTAAGGGCAGTTGCCCAGAAGAGCTGTCGGGTGTATTATGGGCACATCGAATGACAGCAAAGTCTAGCATACAGAAAATATCTTTTTTTTCCTTGTGTATGGTGCGAAAGCTTTAATTCTGGTGGAGATTGGGGAACCGACCATGAGGTATTATCGAGCAAATGAGCAAGAAAATGATAAAGCAATATTGATTAAGTTGAACTTGATTGAGGAGCATCGGAACTTAGCTTATGTAAGAATGGTGGCACAAAAGCAAAGGATGGAACGTTACTATAATCGCAGAGCAAATCTTTCTTATTTCAAAGTTGGAGATTTGGTTTTGCCGAAGGTAACTAATAATACCGGGGAAGTCAATGCTATTAAGTTGGGATCAATCTGGGAAGGGTATGAAAGCTTACTAAGTGATCACTTTATCAAATGAAAAACTTCGCGAACTTTATCAATGGAAAAAGATGTCTTTTGCACAGAAGTTAAGTTATATCTTTATTTCACAAAATGGCAAACTCAATAGAGGTTTAAGCATAATTACAAAAGAAAACAATATATATTAATTTCATTTGTTAGCAAAATCCGGTGGACGAGAAGTCTCTACTGCATCCTTGAAGGCGAAAGTTGCTTAGCATTCGCTCAAGCGCCTTCATCCTTGTCTTTTTATTCTTCATATTCAACCTCCTCCTCGATTTATGAGGACTCAGAGCAAGTACTCGAGGAGCTTGAGGCATTGGGCCTGGCAGAAATGTTCTCGAAGGCGGCTGTTTCCAAGTTAAGAGCCTCAACAATGCATTCATCTATATTTGAAATTCCCTATTTGGCATCCTCCAAAGTCTTTCTCCTCATGTGATAAATTGCATAAGTTTTCTTAAGAAGGAAAGAATCCTCTTGATCCTGGAGTTTAGCTTGGAGCTTTTGGATTTTGGACTACAACTAGTCATTTTCAACCCTAAAGATATTGTAGGTCTGGCAAAGGTTCGTATTTGTCTTCACATGTTCGCGATTTTTCTCCATACCCTTTAGAGCCTTTCTTCCATTCTTTCCATGTTCTCCTCGGCCACAACAACTTCTTCAGTTTTGGAATGCAAGTTTGACTCCAGGTTATTGATTTGTTCCATGGAAGTAGACTCGCATTCTGTTGCCATAGTCACAACATCCTGCAGCTCATCCTACTTGACCTTCAACTCAGCAAGCTCTGCATGTAGCTGAGTGGCTTCTTGACTATGGGCCATTTTTTCTTGATCTGTTTTCTCTAAAAGGGTTTCAAGTTCTCCCATCTGAGCAAGCCTTACCTCTAAAGTCGGGAGGCACTCAGCGAGTTGGTCCTGTTTAGCAGCAATTTGATCTCGTTCGGTAGTAAGTGTCTCTTTGGCTAGGATTATCTTCTGTAATCCCCCGGAGACGAGGATGTTAGCCTGTAAAGTCAAAAATTAAAGTTATTGAAGATAATGGTTAGCAAGTGAAAAGGTAAAAAAGAAGAATAAGATGATACCTAAGCAGCAAAGTGCATGCTGTTATTAATCAGACATTCCGTAGAAAGAGCATTCATATTTCTCTGATCCTCGTTCGATGCCAAATGCTTCCAGTATTTAGAAACTCCCACCGTCTTGGAAAGCAAGTGGCACTCATTCGAAACCGAAAAGGTAACACTATATTTACCATTGAGATTTTGGATGGGTGCTGGGAAAACGTTTTCTATGTTCCCTTGATCGGGTGACTGGGGGGAACATACATCTTCCACTTGTTCGACTGGGGCCGGTGGTGAGGCAGGAGATGATGATGCAGCAATGGGTATTGAAGTAGAAGGTGGAGGAACAACAGAAGTAGAACCTCTATGGGGGCGACAATTGAGCCCGAAAGCGGGACTCAGCATTTTCAGCCATGTCTAACTGTGTAAAGAGTCCTCGAAGGTCATTCGGTTGGGCTAGGGAAGTTCTTCTTCTTCTTCTCTGAAAAGAAACCATTTCATTCTCATCCTCGGTTTCTTCTTCATCAAGGATCACTGTGGCTGGTCCTACCAGGGTTTCCTCTATTGGAGGCTTCTCTTGAGCCTTAGCCTTGGAGGTATGACTGCTTTTTGGATTTTTTCCCCTTGGGCTGGGGACTCAAGTAAGATGGGCCTTCACCGGAAGCAAGAGCGGTATCATGAGATCTCTTCTGATCAAGGGCTTCTTGAATTTGTTGCTGAGCCACCTTCCGGTCATGAGAAACTTAGACGACGGGACAGACAGAAGATCCCTTTGGAAGGCCTACATATTATGAAAAGTAATCAAAAAATTGTATTGCACAAACGTTGAAGATTAAAAAGGAAAAAGGAAGTTTTACTTACCATTTTTGTCCTTCCAGTTAAACCTATTTTAGATTTCCTTCCACTTCCGGGAGTTCGGTGTGGAAATATCTAGAATTGTTTACACCCATTAGGTTAGGTTCTCAACCACAGGAGTAACCCAACGAGTGAATGAAATAAGATAAGGCAAAGTTAGGAAAAGGGGGGATTTACTTTAACATAGTGAAAGAGGAATATTCGAAAAACTTATGAGTGTAGTTTCGGGATTCAGGGATAGGAAATTATGTCACCGGTAGAATGTCTCTGGGAGAAACAAAAATGAACCTCTCCATCCAACCACTGTTGTTGTCAACATCAATGCTAGTAACGATGGCATAGTGACCATGTTTGTTGAGTTTGATCATGCCTCCACGGAAAATCTTAGGGGCATAGAGGTTGATCATATAAGCAACGGTAAGGGTCGCACCGGCCCGGGAACAAAGGTACTGAAGATAAGCCATCGTTTGCCATATTGACGGTCCTACTTGGGCTAAGCAGATCTGGTAATTCCTACAAAATCCATGATGATGGAGTTAATTTCTTGGCCAAGCCTTAAAGTTAAAGGGTACATGTAAACATATATGTACCCTGGTCTACTAAAAGTGATCTTGGCTAAAACTTCAATGTTGTTCCAGCCACAATCTTCTTTCACAACGAGAATACTAGCAAGGTGAATAGAAGAATGGTATTTACCAACAACATATGTTTAATTGAGAAGGGATGATCGTGTTGGTAGAAGGAAGACCGATATCGGGTTCCTTAGACTTGTTATTCTTGGATGGGGCACCTCCGATGTAAGAGCTTGTGTAACTGGGGGAAGAGGTAGAGGAAGACATGGTGATTGAAAGTACAAATATGAAAATTTTACTGAGAAAAGAGGAGTTGCAAAAAAGCTTTAAGAAAGGTTTGTAAAAGGGAAAGGTAAAGTGATGAGAAGGGGAGAAGTTTATAGGCGGCAGAATGCAAGGTCATCATTACCTAGGTAACTGGCGAAAGTATTTGTCAAATCACGGGATAACACGTGTTCGACTCCTTAAATGTAAGCAGATGTGCGTCCTTTCAAGTGTGAGAAACCGTTGAGGAATTTTTCTGCCAATAAAAGGAGTTGTATCTACTTCCTAGTAACATCAAGTTTAGTCATCGGAAATTAGGGGCTATCTGTATGGGGTAAAATTAATGAATAACAGGTGGACGTTCGTCGAGTTGACATGTGGCAATAAAGATGGGTAAGGTATGCGTAAGCAAATAGCTGGTACCGGTTACGAGTATGTGATCAGTGTTGTGTAGGTTCTGAAGACATTGAAACCGAAGACGAAAGTTTGAAAGCGAGGTATCGGTTGAAAAAGGCAGCAATCAAGAAGCAGACGTTACAGAGAATCCTTGCATTTATACTCAATCGTTATACAACTGTCAAGAGGGGTCTTTATTCATATTAAATAAGAGCTTGATTTGGGGATTTTGTCTTCCTGAATTTAGCTATAAATAGAGAAATTTATACTCATTGTAGATTGGCACAAGAAAAGGTTAAACTTATTCTTACTTTCTATTAACATCTTTTTGCTCAATACTTTGTTCTTATTCTTGCTTTCAAAAAAGCTCACTTCACAGTCACATTTGTATTTTCTTCAAGTATTCTTAATTAATTTATTTCTGTTCTTAGTTATTTTATATTTTTGGATCAATTTAATTCACGTGTCTATAAACCACGTTATAAATTCAACTGTACCGTTTGATGAATAAATAACCTTTTAGATTGTGACATGAAGCTTCGGGAGTGCCCCACCTAGGTGTTTCACATCATTCACCTTCTTTCGTGACCTCCTCGGGTATTTTTCTATGATACTTTGGATAAGTAATATGAAAATGATCAAGACTATAGGTGTCATTGTTACATACTATAAGATTCAGACATATTTTACAACAATCATAAAGAGCGTGATCTATATCGGAGAAATTTGACTCTCTTTACATGTTTTATGTGCGTTTAGGTAATAGACATTGACAGTGCAAAATTATTTTTACACTATTAATACAATTTAATCTGTTATAGCGAATTACTTGTCATTTATTATAGAATACCAATTGATGCTTACCAAATGAAGTTGCCCGCAATATATATATATATATATATATATATATTAGTTTGAATCAGTGAATTTTTAATTCAATATGTTAGTCTTATAACAAAATTTGTAGGTATTTCTAGCTTGTTTGGATGGTTGTTACATATCGTTTCATAATGTATCGTATCGTATTGTATTATACTGTACTGTATTGTATGATGAATACAATGTTTGGATAGACTGTATCGTTTGCCATCGTTTTATGATATCACGCACCAGCAATATAAAGAATAAACTTACAATATTATTAAGAAAAATTATGATACGAGGTAGAATTATTATATAATAAAACAGGAGAAATGATAAAATAAGACTATTTATTAATAATGAGGGGCGAGATGAGAGAAAAAAATAAGGTAACGACGTGACCACAACAAATCGGTCGTTACGTAAAGTGGAACTTTTCGTCATTACATAACGATGGATTTAGCGATACAATACAATAAAATTTAAGTAACAATCAAAACAAACATAATATTTAAAGTAATAATACGATACAATACAATATATAACAATCATCCAAACAATCTCTAGGTTTAGATGTTCTTGCTCCGGAAATACTTTCAACCACTTTGCTCTGTCTCTACTCCCCACCCACCCCAGCCCTACCCCTTTTCTGCCTTCCCTTCAAGTACAATTTGATACTCTCCATCATTCATAAATTTTGAATAATATCCACCTGTCCATTAACTTAATCATTTTCTTAAAGTTTGCTAACTTGAAATTGAACATTCAATGAAATTTCTCCCTCAACGTACTTGAAAAGTCTAAATAATGGAATAGCAGAATACGATTAATTTATTCCAAGTTAAGATTAATTTTAAGTCCTTACGTTGACAAGTTGTGCTTAATAATTATATAATTGGCTAAAGACAAATCGAAAAGTTCCACGTGGTTTTTTCCATTACAGAAATGAAGGACGTTTGAAATTTTATACTAATCCCTGTGGCAAAACAAAACTAAAAATTAAAGCTTTAAATATTTTCATGTCAACTTATGATTTTACTCCGCGTTGGAGAATCGAAAATTAAATGCATATGTTTTTCCTTTCTTTTTAACCTATAGATAAAATATATTCAAAAATTACAGATTAAAATCATGTTTTAATTTGAAAACCATAAATTTTATTTAAGTGATTGCATTTAGATGAAAATAGTTGAATAGTTTTAATATTCACTTTTCTATGACTTATATGTATTATATACATGTTTCAGAATTATTAAAATGTAGTATCCAAATAATAAAGAAATACTTATTCATGCATACCAACTTAATGTTATTGTATACCGTTAAGAAACTATAATAGGAGTGATGTATTCAGCCAGGGGCAAATACTTTTTACAATTAATATTGACTTTTCCAGAGGTCACAGATACGTAGTCAGAAAAAACTAGCGCATAATCCACTGATTTCTCACTTAACCCCTTTACCAGTTCTTCCCTCGTATAGTGACAAACAACCATATTAGACTATAAAATGACTGTTGAATACTAATTCATGACTTAGTAATTAATATCCCGTTCAAAATCTTAGTTGGTGCATTCAACGGAATATTATACTGTGTTGTTAGGTAAATAAAATATTTTATGCATATATGTTAAATGTTGAATCCCCTTAATTTTTCCGTGTGTTTGTTTAACTTTTTATATTTTGACACACCATAGTGAGAATTCTAACCTGCCACTGATTACAAGACATGCCAAGAATTAATTTATTCCTACTCAAATTATTATGCACCTTAGTGTTTACACCAAATCATATTATTATTCACGTGCTACGCTATAAGGTAACAGGTTTTCATCCAGAGTCCAAACAATGCAGCATCAATTTGGTAATTTTATCAAATCGATCTTCTTTTTTCGAAACAGCGAATATGGCTGAGTTAAGTACTTACTTTTATTTCATGAGACCATATTGAACGAAGAGTATACATCTTTAGTTATACTGAAGAAAGTTATGTTCTTTAATTCCCTGTGTTGACACAACGAAAACTAAAAGGTAATACTCCCCACTCCCTTCGTTTTTTCTAAGTTGTAACATTGAACAATTCTTAACTTATTATTAACCACTTGGCATCTTGAACCTCAGTTTGATTCTGTTAAAACTCCAAAAATGGAAATAAAACTCTGATTGATTTTTTCTCCCCAGCAGCCTTAATTGCCTGTTGGAAACAGCCTCTCTACCCCAGGGTAGGAGTAAGGTCTGCGTACACACTACCCTCCCCAGACCCCACTAGTGAGATTATACTGGGTTGTTGTTGTTGTTGTTATTGTTATCAATCTAGAGGGCCTTAACCCAACACCTTTTTTCACGAGTTGACATGATTTAATTAGACAACATCTTGCTTCGAATATAGAAATTACACCTGGATAGTGAGTATTAAGGGTGTATAAAGGTTGTGTTGGTCCGGATTTTTCAATTACCATAGCAAACCAGTTGTGTCAGGTTTTTAAATCTATAAATCTAATCAAACCAATAAAAGTCGGGCTTTTCAATCGTGATTTTTCTCGGGATTTTCGGTTTTCTTGGGTTTTTCGAAAAACAATTCCGGTAAAATCTTCATAACACAAAACATGTAACTTGTGCTCCAAATATTCTTTGGTTCTAGTAGGATACAACTATATAAGATATTACCAAGAAAATAACACAAAATAATATGAGATGAGTCATGATATTGTACTAAAATATTCAAGAATAAAGATAACAAAATCGCACAAAACATATATTACTAATTAATAGGTCATAATAAAATGAACATAATCTAAACGTACCAAGTCATGCTAAAATAAGTACGACTAACACATACGACTAGTAAGTACTAAGTATTAATTATGTGGCTAAGTAATAAGAAAATAACTTATGCACTTTTATTGTCTCAACCAATGCAAAACTAAAAAATATAGATATCCAACACTATTATCATTCCTTATTTAATTTAATTTCTCTTATTAATATTAATATTGATTTGGTTTTTCTTTAAACTTTATTTGAGCTAATATTTATGGGTTATATAACATATTAGACCATCCAAAAATTCGAAGTCCAAGCTTGAAATAATACGTTAAAAGAGTGAACTATGAAAAAGTTTAAGAAATATTTATAAATTACATTACAATAAATATTTTTATGTATAAGATATTTTTAAAATTTGTATACATATAATGTCGAGTTAGTTTAGTTTCGATTTGACTTTTTCTAGCTAGTTAAAATCAAACGAAACCAATTATGGTCGGATTTGTTTTTCTAAAACTAAACCAAATCAAATCAAACCATAGTTGATTTTTTTTTCTCCGATTTGACACAAATTATCCATTTAATACAATTTGCCGGTTTTCTTTGTATAGCTCTGGATACGATGGCAGCTTTAATTTGAAGCTGCTGCGATTAGTTAAGCAAATCGAACCAATTGTTTCGTTGAATATATACTATGTCTTATGTGATGCTATTACAATTGACAATATATATAGTCAAGTAGCACTTTTGTACCTTTTCAGCAAGTGAAAAAACGAATGCCGCAACGGACAAAACAAATCTTTCTCTTTCCTTTTGTTTTTTTTTTTTCTTTCGTTTTCCTCATTCTCGTTATGAAGTTGGTAGTCCCTTCTCTTAAAAATCTAAAAAATAACTAGTAGAAGACGAGTGACAACAGGTAGAAAAATTGAATAAAAAAGACATGGGGATAGAGTAATTCACACTGGCTGCCACATGACGCCATTTAGGCCACACCATCATTTAATTACAATTACAACTACCTCCTTTAACTGGAAAAGAAGAAAAATGAGGAAACAGCAATGTTAACGGTATGAAAGTCCACCACAAACAAAAAAAAACAAAAAACAAAAAAAAAAAAAAGGAAAGAAAAGAAATGACGTGTCTTACTGAATGCAAACAATGCAAATGCACGTCAATTTACAAAGAACTTAAATATGAAAATGTCACTATTGAAATGATCCAACTTATGACCAAAAATCTTCTTTTTAACCTCCTTCGCTAATACTCTGTGATGACCCAAATATCATCTTTAAATTTAATAAGTAATTATGTGTTCTAAGACCTCGACAAGTACCATATATCATTCTTCGACTTGCGTGCACAATCCGTATAATTTTTCGGAAAGTTTTTATGTGAAAAATGGATTAAAATGTGAAATAGAGCTTTAAAATTCAACTGAGTTGACTTTGGTCAACATTTTGAACAAACGAACCCGGATCAGTATTTTGATAATTTTGGTAGGTCCGTATCGTGATTTGGGACTTGGACGTATGCCCGGAATCGAATTTCGAGGTCCCTAGTCCGAGATATGAAATTTTGATAAAACAATTAAAAGCTTGAAAGCTTAATGATTCTAAGAAATTACTGATGATTGGATTTATTGATATCGGGTCCGTATTTTGGTTCCGAAGCTCGGTATAGGTCCACTATAATATTTATGACATGTCTGCTGAATTTGGTGAGAAACGGAGTTGATTTGACGTGATTCGGACGTCCGGTTGTAAAAATATAAGTTTTAAAAGTTTTCTTAAAAATTTCCTTTGATTTGGTGTCTGATTCGTAGTTCTAGGTATTAGTTTGGCGATTTGATCGCGCGAACAAGTTCGTATGATGTTGTAGAACTTGTGTGCAAGTTTGGTTTAGAGCCCCGAGGACTCGAGTGAGTTTCGGATGGGCTACGGGATGATTTCGGACTTAGGAAATCTGGTTTTCTGCAGACTTCAGGCTTCTAGTGTGTTCTTCTTCGCGTTCGCGAAGGTACTCTCGTGAACGCGAAGAGCAAATTGGGGCTGGCACGTTTTGTGCTTCGTGTTCGCGACAGAGTGAACGTGTTCGCGAAGGCTTGAGGTGCAAAGCTTCGCGTTCGCGATCGAAGCCTCGTGTTCGCGAAGGAAAAGAGGCTAACCATGCAAGCTTCGCGTTCGCGAAGTATCCCTCGCGCTCGCGAAGAGTAAAAATGGGCAGCACAAATTTTGTGCTTCGCGAACGCGAGACACTTACCGCGTTCGCGAAGGGTAAAAATCCTAGAAACAGAACTTAAGCTCTGGAAATGGGGTTTCGACTCATTTTCATCCATTTCCAATATTTGAGCTCGGGTAAGGCGATTTTCATAGAAAAACATTGGGGTAAGTGTTCCTTATCCTATATTAATTATATTTCATGATTCCATACTCGTTTATATCATGAATCCGTGAATTTATGGAATAAAAATCAGATTTTTCAAAAATCTTCCAAAAATAAAAATTTAAGATTGGAAGGTTCATTTGATATCGGAATTTGATAAATTTTGTATGGTTGAACTCGTATCGGAACAGGTATTCGGATTTCGTAATTTTTCCGAGATTTGAGATGTGGGTCCTGCTGTCGAATATTTTAATGAATTTTAGATTTTATCCGAAAAATAGTAAATTCATATAGAAATAATTTCTATGATTCGTATTGAATATATTGAATTGTTTGTGAATAGATTTGAAGCTTTTGGAGATAAATTTAAAAGGAAAAGTTGTGGTCGAGTAATTTATTGGAATTTGCTAAGCGAGGTAAGTGTCATGGTTAACCTTGACTTGAGGGAATAGAACCCTTAAATTATTTGTTATGTGAATTGCATGTGAACGACGTATAGGCGAGGTGACGAGTGTCTATACGTCGTCAAATTAATTGTTTGTCTGCTTACTTGAAAAATCATAAATTATTTTAAATCATGAATTAATTATTATAATAATTGTTTCTCTCCTATTCTTTGTCAAATAATAATTCTTGAATTTCTGCATTAATTGTTACATAATATTTGAATTATGTGCCTTAATTGTTATTTGACATTTAGCATATTAAATATTAAACTGCATATTTTCTCTCTGATTTCCATAATAATTTGCTATTTGCCTTTGTTTATTTTATAATTAAATCATAATTATTGTATGCTTGTTGTCTTATAATTTTATATTAATTGTTGTATTTATTGGGAAAATTTCTTCTATAAGAATTGGTAAATGAATATGTTGGAGGAGCGGTTGCACGCCGCAACAGAATTAATTATAATGAATATATTGGAGGATCGGGTTGCACGCCGCAACAGACTTATGAAAAAGTCCATATTGGAGGATCGGATTGCATGCTGCAACAGGCTTATTAAAAGTTCATATTGGAGGATCGGGTTGCACACCGCAACAGACTTATTTAAAAATCGACATACATATTTATATATTGGGAAATCGGGTTGCACGCCGCAACAGACTTGATTAAAATGAATATATTGGAGGAGCGGGTTGCACGTCGCAACAGAATTGAATGTGAATATATTGTGAGAGCGGGTTACACACTGTAACAGAATTGATGGAAATGATAATTGGTTATGACTGCTGAGTTGGCTTCAATTATTATA
>AWOL01S0074114.1:0-12309 GCA_000715115.1 Nicotiana otophora | reverse complement strand
ATATATATATATATATATATATATATATATATATATATATATATATATATATATAGACTCTCTGATCTCTTGGCTGAATGAAGACAATACTTAGCTTAATACAAAGTCCAAATAAGGGAAAATACTGTAACTTATGGGACTAGAATAATATGAATAAATTCAGGAATACGAACATCTCTTTATGTCTCGTTATCAAACACATGTAGGTAAGAGATCATGACAAAATGAAGGAAAGGCTTAGCCTTAACATACCTTAACCTCGTTGAGTTCTTAATAGCTTCCAAGCAACTCTTCGAACAACTCAACCCTTTCTACCATAGCATAAGGAGATTCAAAATCGGTGATGAGTAAAGGGTAAGTCCGTAACTTAAGCTAGTAGCTCGTTTATGTAAATTTGGGAGGCATATTCCCTGTAACAAGGGAATTCTCCAATACCATATACTAACATCCCAACAACACGAATCAATCTACACAACAACAAGTGCACAAATGTCACACACAAAACTGCTATTTAACACGTTGAGCGGCAAGCTTGGATTGGAATCAAACCCCATATCTTTTTCCCATTTCCCCTACAACACCAAATATAGGCCCATCATACAAACATATATATTTACATGACATTCCAACCTTATATCCATCATAAAAGTAACATCAAACAGCCCCACAATATAAAGCAACGACATGAAAAACTTCTAGGCATTGTGTGGTTGCTGCTTCTCCAATTTACAACATCATCAGCATACTCAAAACATTGACAATCATAACAACAATAAGAAAAATATAAAAAAGCTATTCCCCATGATTTCCAGCCATATGAAGTCATATATATAACTCCAAAATATTTCAAAAAGAGACAACAATTGCTAATACAACTTCAAGTTCTAACTTATAGTTTTTCATCCAAATAACTTAACCAACACATAGATAACATTAATCCCAAGATATATAGTGTTATAAGTACCTTAAATAATCTGGAAAAACTCGAACCAAAGCTTCCCTTAGCTTATAAGCACCCTTAAGCACATCACAACACTATAGAGACTCTCTTTTTCACTTAGGCTAACTTTTGAGGTTAGGTTTAGGCAAACCACCATTGGATTCGACTTGGAACCCATGAGAACTGTTAGAGAGATGTTGATAGAGTTTTGGAACTGTCCTTCGTCGGAAACGGCCAAAATTAAGCCGTCCAAGCCCTTTAAAATGTTCAAGGGTCGTCCACCGCCTAAGTGGGTCCCATTGAGAGCTGCTTGCGCGGTCTCGCAAAAATGCGAATATCTCTATACTCTGATGTCGTATCAATGAACGGTTTAATGAGTTAGAAACTATACTCATTTATATTCGATTTGATATGTATATCATCCCGTAATTTCAAGTATATTTGTAGAAAATCTCAGCTACATTTGACCTAATTTTCAGCATATTTATGAATGTAACTTGTGATGACTTTTGCAAACTTTTGTTCCACAACTCGCATGACTTCAACACATAAAACACGACTATGATATGACTAAATAACTCATAGCATAACCTCATTATAATGTTAATCACCCTAGTCTCACCCCAAAAGTACATGTTATAACCTTCCCAACTTGTCGACTTTCGACGAAACTTATTTTCTTCAATTCGTTTATCTTCTAAGCCTTCAAACCCTCTTGGTACTTGATATTCATGATCTTAAATATTTGTAACCTCCACGTTAACATGATTAAGTAACTTTGTAAACTTTGCAAGGATGATTTCATTTATGAGCTTACATCAATTGACTTATGACGAACTCTTACGTACGAAAACATGGGGTGTAACATCATTCCCCCCTTTGGAACATTCGTCCTCGAATGTTGGCTGATGTTCTTATCAGTCTCATAAACAATAGTTGTTACTAATATTTTAATACTGTCCTTGCCATCTAGGCAACTGTTCTTTGAATAAATCCGAAAGCCAGGGCATCCCCCCCTTTAGGCCTCTTTCTCACACTGTGACTTATTGTCAAAATTCTTCCAATCTCATATATTTTGCGACCTTCTATCATGTAGCCTGTATGACTTTGTACTTGTATGTGCGCCTATGCGACTCTTCTGTCCTTTTTCCTCTAGCTTTTAGCCAATCTCTAGGCTTCCCTTTTTGGAACATTGTCAGAACTATGACAAGTTGTTCCTCCCAATATATATAGGTGTACTAAAGTTCATCGCTCGGTACTTTGTCAAACTTATAACTGTTGCTATATCTTGTTTCGTAGCCTTGTATATCTATCCTTATGGATTTACTACATCTAGGTAGGTTATACTATACCATAACACTTACTTCGATCTATTATTACCGAGGTTTGTTACCCAACTCTAGGTTACTCTCTTGCTGCTTATCCTATATATATAAATCTAAGTCCTCTAGTTCTTCCTCATTACTGTCCGTCTTATGAATGACGGCCTAATCTCATCTCATACTTTGGAACTTTTATCCGCCTATTGTTGATTAAACCTAATGTTGATCTATAATCTACCACTGATAACTTGAAGCCTCTTACGTAATACATTATTGTTAGGGCTCACGTCTCATCGGGGAACATCTGAAGTTATTTGCCTGATCCACCTAGGGACGATACTAAACTTCAATAACCATATTCCATAGCATCCCAATGTGATTCATCTTGTGGGGGTATTCTAATCCCATGCAATTCATGAAATGACTTCTCTTTGAATCAGTACTCAATCGAAGGCCTAAATGTCATCCTCTTATCATTTATCACAATTACACCCTTATTCTACTACCTTGGTAGCATTCCCTCTTTTCTAAGTGCTCCTAGTCTTAAAATCCTCCGAGTCCATTGAGGCTGTATAGAGCTTTTTATAACTTATGGAAAACATCACCTATGTTCTTTTGATGGGTTTAATCCCGAGGACATACATATTCTCGTTACCTTCTCACTTACCTTTTCTTATCCTTACTCCTGTCTACCTAAAACCTTGTCCCTCTACCATACCTTAGCTTTCGACCTACACATATCAATTTATACTACTCGCAACCTTCCTTTAACTTGCTAGCACCATAGATTTCCTTAAGTTATTCTGTAACTTTAAGCGAGATATCATGCCATCTCTAACTCTTCTTTGCTCTCTTAACTATACCTCTCGGTACCTGGAAACCATAGGCTAGAAGATATGACACCGACGACACAACTATTATTTTTGGACACTGAACCAGAGCGCTTCTAGCCCTCCATCTGAAGTCTGGACTATTCATAACCTTCTGCACTTGAATATCTCGTACCTTCTTCAACATTACCTTACTTACCTTTAAATCTAGCATCATAGTTTCTATCTCTTTCATAACTACCCTTTAACATAGGTGGAATCCACATCCACAACTTGAAGCTCTACTATACTACTTGTTCCTATAGTGCATATACAATTCAGTGGGAGCTTTATACTTACTCCTTATGAGGCTGGTACTTTTCTAACTAGCTTTATCGTAGAGCCGTTATAGAATATGGATGTTGTACTATCTCAATCATACCTCTGATATTAGGAGTGATTCAACAATGTTTTGAATCATGACTTCTATAATTATCTTGATATAATAATCAGATTCTTGATTTACTTAACTGATGTAACTCTTTAGTTTCCTCTTCTCTCTCAGCCTTTAAGTAGGCTTAAGCTATCTTCCGATATGTGGCTCAGGGTATTAGTTATTTCTTTCGCCTTTCATGGGCGCTATGGAACATCCATAATATAATTTTCTAACAATTCAAGCCTTTGTCTGTGAGGTGGACTCAATTCTTTCTTTCAACTTATACTGGAGTCTCCTATAGCTGTAGGAATGTCAACATATATGCTGCATGGATAATAGTCCAAAATCTTAAGTGCTTTCATAATGTAACTAACTCTGGGTCATTGATCGAATAATTCCTTTCGTGCCTTCTCAGCTTTCTTTAAAAGTAAGCAATTACTTTTCCTGGTCGTTCTGCCACTTGTTGCATGAATACTTGGCTTATCTTAGTGCCCACACCTATTTTAATTTCGTGCAACTCATATGATCTCAAATATTACTTTTGATTTTACTTCCCGTTCCTTAGTCACGACATGTGCCACTTTGTTATAGAGTGAATACAATGTTGTAGTGAGACTGTTGTTACAAGATCCCTTCTTCTTTAGGTCATTATGCTTATGTTGAAGCCTTATTCCTTATTTCCTCAGTTAGTCTTTCGTTGTAGCACTTAGGGATGACCCTCTGACTCATGTAAAGCTTGGAGCTTTTTACATCGTATACCCGGCAAAATATTTAATGTACTTGCTCACCTATAATTATCCTTAGTTACTTACATCTGCCCCTTGCGCTCGTAGGGTTACTTTTGAACTAAATTTTGACTATCTCCCCAGTGGCACTCTCTTTTATTTCTGTAATACTTATACGATACCTTTAACTACCACAACTCCTTTCTGAATATTTCTCAAGGATTACGGTGTCATATCTGTGAGGCTGAATTTCCTGTGGTGGGTTTCAGTACGTTTATCTTGCATGATCTGCTGATTTATCTGAGACCTCTTATCTATCCATAAGTAGGCTCTTCCTGAATCAACTACTAACTACTCGTCAGTCCATGCTCATATCTATAATCTATGTAACCTCTCTTGAGTTATGGTTTTTGTCTTTCCTTGCCGTTCCCACTGGATCCTAGTGTATCAAGTGTTCATTCACACTTTTGTTTTATCAATAACATATGGTGTGGGAACCCTTATTGCCTCTCCCCGATGTCGTGCTTACATAATGTTCTGGAGTCGTAGCATATTTTTAGGATCGGAATAAATGCAATATCATTCCTTTCGCCATTTTACCTGATTCTTCCTTTACTCTTCCATAGTTACCTGAACCACTTAACTTTGACTTAATACCATATCACACCATCTTCCCCCCTTTAGGGGAGTATTAACATTTAATGCTATGAAGACTTACTTATAAATATTTTGCCTCTTTATCTTCGACATCTTTTCACGTCTTCATTGACTCTTACTCGCCTTGTGGTAACCCTTCTGTATCAAGGATAATTGAGTATCTTACGCACGACGGTGACACATAGTGTAACTGGCGCACTTAAGATTAACTTTTCTCAAAGTTTTTTGCTTTGGTGGAGCATCTTCCTCAATGACCTTTAAACGTTATTCTTCTGTTGTCCATTCTATCATTGCTGGAATACGATCTTTGAAATTCTCTTGATGTCGACTATTATCACATAATTCGATTCCTAATGGATGTTCAATTTATCTTGTTCACTAACCCATGCTGGTTTCTATTACTCTGGGGCTCTAAATGTTTGTTTTAGTAATCATGTTGGACTCACCAACTCATTTCTCGAAATGAGGATATGACATTTGGCCTATATTATTTTATTGTCTCAAGGCCTATAACCTCTTGTATTTTCCTTCACTTGACTATAGACTCTGTCATCATATCATATATTGATTTACCGTTATCACCCATTTATCACATCTTACTCATAATACTGCGTTTACTCTCTTCTTATTCTCCTGCTAATATTTTCGTCTATTACCTTATTCTGAAAACTTCAACAAAATATTCTTTCGTTTTTAGCACACCTTGATCTATCCACGGTCTCTTCGAGTCGCCTAGCATTCTCTCTTACTAGGGACGAGAGCCATACAAAGTTAAATATTTATCCCTTTTGGGATTCTAGTGCCAATCTTCTAATCTTTTCTGCACATTCTAGTATTCAAATCTAAATGTACTATTTTAGAGTGCACTATCGGGGAGTCTCACCAGGAGAACTATTACCACGTTTGCAATATCCTTCGGAAATGTCAGCTAATGCTAATAATCCATCCACCATTTTGGGTTACTCTAAGCCCGACTGGATCATTATATCCCATTATTCTCTTAAACAATATCTGTTAGCTCCCACAGGGCATAATTAAGATGGGTGTGGCCAATTGTACATACATTTGTTACTGTTGACAGTAACTCAAATACATATATTCCTTTGCCTGAATTTTAAATACTGATAATCTTCACTAACAAGGTACTTCGTACCCTCCTTCACCTTGCTTCCATTACATGTTGAAACTTAAACTTTTACCTTATGATACTCCCATTGCCTGCTATTCACGGGGTGTATTTGATATTCCCATCTTAGGGTGTTAAGTTGGAAATTTACACATCTGGTATGCACGATCTGATAGGGCCTTAAATAGGGCCACGTCATCAAGAACTCTCTCTATTAGTACCCTCACTTGTTGCTATATTAGCCCTCTGGCTAGCCGTAATTCTATTATCATTAGCACACATAAGTCTTGGCTAGAACTCTTATGACTCAGCTCTATAGCACGATTTGGATTTGAAAGAAAGGTAACAGACTCTTAAATGCCTTATAGCTTCCTATTTATATAATGTGGTGCACAACATATCTATAAACAAGGCTCTACTAGACACGACTTGGATAAAATTGCTTTGATACCATGTTTGTCACGCCCCAAACCTGGGAAGGTGTGGCCGGCACCCGGTGGCATATTTGGCCCGAGCGTACCACTTTGTAACTGTGAACTCTAGAGGGGTACCCCTCAACTTAGGCCAATGAGGCCATATTTTGAATCATCTGAAAATATCGTCTCTCTCGTCTGAGGGGTAAATATAACCAAAAGCTTGTATATATAGATATAAATATATATATAATTGTGCAGGCTGATGAGGCATCCATGAACATCTACTGATATACAAAATATACAGGACTCGTCTACAAGCCTCTAGAGATAACTGAACTGTACCATGGCCGGGACAGGGCGTCGACCTACCCATCAAACCTGTATATATAAAATGGACTCCAAGGTCTAGACCTGGTAACTCCGAGGGAGTGGAGCAAACCAACCAAGTTGATGTTTGACTCTATCTGCTGGGAAGGTCTATTCAGCTGTCTATCAGGTCCTGCAGGCATGAAATGCAGCATCCCCAGCAAAAGGGACGTCAGTACGATATAGTGTACCGAGTATGTAAGGAAACAAAATAGCTGAAGGCTGAAACTGAACTGATAATATAATAACTGAAAGTAACTGGGAGTCAATGATGATGTGAAGATATGCTTACCTGTTGATACTGACTCAAGTCTCTCAATATAGTAAATAAAATAGTTGTCCGGCCCTGTAAGGCTCGGTACATATAACTGCTCTTCCGTAGTAGGCTCTCTCATAGGTGCTCGGCCATGCTAGGCTCTGTATCTTAACCATTCTGGGCTTGCTCGTAGGCACTCGGCGACAATAGGCTCGGTATATAACTTACCATCTTATCAAAGATTGCCCAATATGGGCCTGCCCACCGATTATAACTCGGTGGTGATGGAAGTACTGCAATACTGTATGTATATATATATATATATATATAGAGAGAGAGAGAGACTCTCTACTTGCTTGGCTGAAAGAAGACAATACTTAGCTTAACAGAAAGTCCCAATAAGGGAGAATACTGTAACTTATGAGACTATGATAATATGAATAAATATAGGAATACGAACATCTCTGTATGTCTCGTTATCAAACACATGTAGGTACGAGATCATGCCAAGATGAAGGAAATGTTTAGTATTAACATACCTTAACCTCGTTGAGTCCTTAATAGCTTCCAAGCAACTCTTCAAACAACTCAGCTCAATCTACCAAAGCATAAGGAGATTCAAAATCGGTGCTTAGTAAAGGCTAAGTCCGTAACATAAGCTACTAGATCATTTATGTAAATTTGGGCAGCATATCCCATGTAACAAGGGCCTTCTCCAATACCATATACCAAAATCCCAACAACTCTAATCAATCTACACAACAACAAGTGGACAAATGTCACACACAAAACTGCTATTTAACACGATGAGCGGCAAACTTTGATTGGAACCAAACCCCAACTCTTTTTCCCTTCTTCCCTTTACTTACAACATCAACAATAGGTCCAGCATATAGACATATATATTGACATGATATTCCAACATTATATCCAATCATAAAAGTAACATCAAATAGCCCCACAAGATAAAGCAACGACATGAAAAACTTCTAGGTATTGTGTGGTTGCTTCTTCTCCTATTTACAACATCATCAACATACTCAAAATATTGACAAGAATAAAAACAATAAGAACATTATAACCAAGATATTCCCCATGATTTCCAGCCATATGAAATCATATATATAACTCCAAAATAGTCCAATAAGAGACAACAATTGCTTATACAACTTCAAGTTCTATCTTATAATTCTTCATCCAAATAACTTAACCTACACATAGATAAGATTAATCACAAGAAATATGGTGTTATACATACCTTAAATAATCTGAAAAAATTCTAACCAAAGCTTCCCTTAGCTTATAAGCACCCTTAATCACATCAGAACACCATAGAAACTCTCGCTTTTCACTTAGGCTAACTTTTGACGTTAGATTTTGGTAAAACACCATTGGATTCGAATTGGAACCCTTGAGAACTGTTAGAGAAGTGTTTAGAGAGTTTGGGAACTGTCCTTGGTTGATACCGACCAAAACTAAGCCGTCCAAGCCCTTTAAATGTTCAAGGGTCGTCCATCGCCTAAGTGGGTCCCATTGAGAGCTGCTTGCGGGGTCTCGCACAAACGCAAATATCTCTCTACTCCAATTTCATATTGATGAACGGTTTAATGAGTTACAAACTAGACTCGCAGATCTTCAATTTGATGTGTGGATCATCCCATAATTCCAACTATATTGGTATAAAAGCTCAACTACATTTATCTTAATTTGCAGCATATTTATGAATGTAACTTGTGATGACCTTTGCAAACCTTTGTTCCACAACTCGCTTGACTTCAAAACATAGCACACGACTATGATATGACTAAATAACTAAAAGAATAACCTCCTTTCAATGTTAATCACAATAATCTCACCCCAAAAGTACATGTTATAACCTTTCCAACTTGTCGACTTTCGACGAAACTTATTTTCTTCAATTCGTTTAGCTTCTAAGCCTTCAAATCCTCTTGGTACTTGATATTCATGATCTTAAATATTTGTAACCTTCACGTTAACATTATTAACTAACTTTGTAAACTTTTCAAAGATAATTGCATTTATGAGCTTACATCAATTTACTTATGACATACTCTTATGTACGAAAACATGGAGTGTAACAGGCCAAGACCTCCATTTTTACGTTTTCTAGCTTCTCTCTCTTCTTAGAATTCCTTTGAAAAGAACATCCTTTTGTATAAAGTTTATTTTGAATAAAAATCAGAAAAGGTCACTTGGCCACAATCCGACAGTCTCAGGTATTTCATTTATTGTATTTTTATAATTTTCATGTTCATTTAGCCTAAATGATAGGCTAAATAGTGTTGTGCTGAACTTATGGATAATAATCTACTTGTAAATAATATTTTACTACTAGTTATACACTGTATCACCCGACGGTTCGGAGGTTGAGACTGTAGAGCCCAGCAGTTTAACAATCCAGGCAGTAAACCTTGGTTATGGAAACATAACCGGTGGTCCATAAGACCCGTATTAGCCAGGTGGGCATTGAGAGAGTCATGAGGAGGATCGTAGTTTAAGGTTTGCTTGATAGGACCATGGCTTGTCTGGGCTGGTGTCTTAGCAAAATCTTCTCTGTAGAGCTGTTGTAGCGATCTTGCGTGTAATTTGGTATCAGAGCAAAATGAAAGAAGTAGAAATATGTGCTAAGTTCATCACTCAACATATTTTCTCTAATGAATATATTTAGGAAACAAACAACTGTTAAAGACAGTAGGAAAGAAGAGTATGGTATGCCCCAACAATTAGATCTTCTTAATAAATGGACGATTCCTAGAACCCAACCTAAGGTTATATAGCAACTAGGTACCTTTAAAAAATTAGGATTAAAACAAGTAGCTAAAACTACTGAAGAGACTATCACAGTAGATAGTGATCATGCTACTTTTAGATTATTATCTGAAAAGGATTTAGCCTCTTACAGGGGAACTCATAGAATGTTTACATATTGGTTTAATACAAGTTGCCTTCAAGACACTTACTTTAAGAGGTTTACCAGAAAGCTTTATAGCAGCTCTCAGAGATGGAAGAAACCAAAACTGGAAAAGATCTCTTATAGGGATAGTACAAACTAGTTTGGCCGATAGCCGTGTATCTTTTAATGCATATCCTAATTTGCAGATTTCTTTGAGTGATGAAAACTCTTTAAATTCTTTAATATTAAGTATTAAGCTTCATGGTTATGATTATATGCCAGGGACAGAATGTAACGATGCGGCTGGTTGTTTTGAGAGTACTAACCCAAATCCCTTATTTTGTGCTCCACCTATTTCGTTCCGTGGTTACGTGACTTGCCGAGAGGTCTGGTTTTTTGTTTCTAAGTGAAATGGGACAAATAGACCCTAAATTGGAAGTTTAAGTTGTAGGAGTGGACCGTAGTTTGATATGTGTGAAGACGACTCCGGAATGGAGTTTTGATGGTTCTAGTAGCTCCGTAGGGTGATTTTGGTCTTAAGAGCGTGTCTAGATATTGATTTGGAGGTCCGTGGACAAGCCGTCATTAATTGGTGCAAGTTGAAAAGTTGGATGATTTTTGGAAGGTTTGACCGGGACCGGGAGTGGACTTCTTGATATCGGGGTTGGATTTCAATTCTAGAAGTTGAAGTGGGTCCGTAATGTCAATTGTGACTTGTGTGCAAAATTTGAGGTCAATCGGCCTTGATTTGATAGGTTTCGACGTCGAATGTAGAAGTTAGAAGTTCTAAATTTCATAAGGATTGAATCGATGTGCAATTCATGTTTTTTGCATTGTTTGATGTGGTTTGAAGTCTCGAATAAGTTCGTATGATGTGTTAGGACTTGTTGGTATTATTTGTTGAGGACCCATGGGCCCCGGGTGTGATTCAAATTGAATCCGTAACATATTTTGGACTTGTGAAAATGCTGAAGCTCCCAGTTCTGGTGTCATCGCACCTGTAGAGGGATTGGCCGCAGGTGCGGACTCGCATGGGCGAGTAATGGAGCGCAGAAGCGGAAATAGGCAGTCCAGGCAGGACGCACAGGTGCGGAATATTTTTCACAGAAGCGACTTCGCTTCTACGGTGGGTAGATGCACAGGAGCAACTGGGTCGCAGGTGCGACACGTTTTGCCACAAGCGCTCACGTGCAGGTGCGGCCCTATGATCATATAAGACGACCCATGGGACTTAAGTGAATTACTCACCTGCGATGGAAATTCCACAGGTGTGGAGCCGCAGATGCGGAATCGCTGGGCAGAAAAGGCCTAAGTTCGAGGGTTTGATTTCATTATCCATTTTTGGACCTAGAGATCTCGGTTTATGGCAATGTTTCGAGTGTTTTGCAAGGAAATCAGTTGGGTAAGGATTCTTAACTCATTTTTGATTAATTCCCCCGAATCTATTGTTGTTTTCTTAATTTAATTAGTGTTTCTAGTTGGAAATATGGAGAAATATCGGGAACAACTTCTTAGGCTAAAATTTGGGGATTTGAAAGGCAATTTAAGGTCGGACGTTGTATGGTTGGAGTTGATATCGAATGGGTGATCGGATTTTATAATTTTGGTCGGGTTCCGAGATGTGGGTCCGGGTCGACTTTTTGGAGCGATTTTTCTATTCTTTGTTAAAGTCGTCATTTCATTATTTAAATTAGTTTCTTATAGTCATATTTATAGTATTTAATTGTTTTTGCAAGATTCGAGCCGATCGGTGTTGGCAAATCGAGGGAAAGGTATTCTTATTTATTGATTGAGCGAAGTTTGAGGTAAGTGACTTGTCTAACCTTGTGTAGGGGAAATGCCCCTTAGGATTTGGTAATGTTATGGTAAATTGCAATACGTGAAGGCCGTGTACGCGAGGTGACGAGTGCGTACTTAGGCAAAATATTGAAACTCTGATTTTTGCTAAATAGTTCCTTTTTTATTCCCTTAATTGAGTTACTCTAGCACGTGTAGTTTTCATGTTAGCCTAATGTCACATGTCTACGTGCCTTATCTCTTACTTGCAATTTGTGCAACATGCTTAGTTGAATAACCTGCTCTCTTTTATTCCGTATTCATTCTTTAACTGTAGGATTCCTTGCTGTAGTTTAATTGTTCCATTTGTTATGTGTTGTTTTCGTTATTTTATTGAGATAACTATTTGTTGTGGCACGAGGTTTCTGTCGTGCGGAGTGTTATTGTGGCACTAGGTTTCTGCCGTGCGGAGTGTTAATGTGTAACGAGGTTTCGGCCATGCAGAGTGTTATTGTGGCATGAGGTTTCTTCCGTGCGAAGTGTTATTAAGGCACGAGGTTTCTGTC
>AWOL01S0074109.1:0-20862 GCA_000715115.1 Nicotiana otophora | reverse complement strand
CCCCCCCCGAAAGAAATTCGTCCTCGAATTTGGACCATGCAAAATCAAGAAAGGGGCAAACATAAGAACCAAGCCAATCACAACAATCAAAGTATTGTATGTCCAAGCTAAAAGATCAATGATCACAATTTGGCACTCAAAAGTGACACTCTTATGATATATCCAAGTTTCATAATCTATAAAAAAACACATATCCAACACAAATGACACAAACTTGACTATAAGAAAAATAATACTCATGAGAAAAATCAAGAGAGCGCAAAGTTTCATGCTTCTAACAAAATCACAATCTTGTAAAATCCTCAACAAAGTGCACATTGTTATGGTATAACCAAGTATCATAAGAAGCAATAAAAACCATACTCTCCAATCCACAAAAAGACACGTCACCATGATAAGAAACAACTCTGAGGTCAAACACAATTTTTAATCTCCAAATATCTACACACTTTCCAACAACTTCACATGATAACTTAAGAGATATTCCAAGCTCATCAAGAATCATCATATTATGAAGAATATCACAATACTCAAAGTTAAGAGTCTTTACCTCAATGGCCTTATATAAACACAAGATAAGCATAAGACAAACGTACATACCATTCTTGCTTTTGGGCAAAAGAAAAAGCTCTCGACAACAAGTATGCCAAAGTATTAGTTCAAGGCCTTTATTACCCTTAGCAACTTTATCTTGTTGAACCTTCACAAAATAATCAATAAAGTTAGGTTCTTTTGCTCAAAATGGTCACTCAAAACACCAAAAGAAATATTCTTACATTTTCTCATATAAGCATTAGCAAAATCCAACGAGAATGTTCTTTCAAAGGTAGGAATAAGATAAGTAAAGCAATTAATACTAGTACTAGCATTAAAAACTTTCCTTTTCTTTTCACTCTCAACAAATTCATCACATAAATATGCATAAGAGTCATCAAGATCAAATACATGAGAAGTCAACTCATTAGAATAAAAATGGAAGTTTTATTCTTGTATATTTATGTCATTATAAGTAACTTATTCACTCTCCAACAAGGCATCTTCCCACTCACATTTGCTTATTTCACCATAAAAATTGAATCTTTTTGCCAAAGGAATGACAATAGAATCAAAAGAATCATTAACACATTCTTCTTGACTCATCTCTTCTTAAAGGTCAAAACTTTCTTCCAACAAAGTTAAAGTTGAGTCAAAAGAATCATCACATGCATCATCCCATAAATGTGGGGTATCATAAGACTCAACATCGCACACATTACTAGCTAAGGAATCATTAAACAAAGAACTTTAATCATCCAATAATGCACAAGAACTCCCAGCTAGTTGAAAGCCATAACTATTTTTCTCATTACAAGATAAAGAAGTAACAAACTCATCAAAATCATAGCTATCTTTCAAACTCAAAGCGTCACCACAATCAATTAAATGAGCAAAAGTAGAAGGATAAGTTATTTTACCTTGAAGCCCGTCTAAAGTATTCTCTTTACCTTGCACGTTCTTATTTAATTCCATAAGTCCTGTTGAAAAGGCAAATTGATCTTCTTCCAAGCTCTTCAAAGTGGATTGAACTTCACTTGATGGCTCATCTCCAAAAGTTCCTTCACAAGATACAAAACAACTAGAGAAAAAAGAAAGGTTAGTAGCATTAGAATAAGAAAAATCCTCACTCTCTTTTTGTTTTCCCTCTTTCTTTTCTCTCATTTTCTTTTCAAGATCTTCACTCTTTTGTTGTGACAACTCACTCATTTCACTCCACACTTTCTCTCTTGTTTTCACTCTAGAGTTCACTTTTCTCTCCCTCACTTCTCTCTATCCTTTGTCTCTCAGCCTTATGTTTTCTCTTGACATTTTTCAAGGATATTCTAAAACTCATTTGGCCTCTTACCCTTTGGTTCACTTCATCTCCCCTATATTTGTCATTGGAAACTTATTGGATGTTGTCCAACTCATTCAAAGTGTCCTCTTGATCATGTTTAAAAAATTGGTTGTTCATCATCCGAGGCTCTTAACAAGTTGTTTGTGGTCTATGTAGTGGTGAAATTTAACAAGGTTGTAGTTGAGGTACTTGTGGTAGTTGATGTATGGTTAAGGGTTGTAGTTGGTGTTGGTAATAAGTAGGTGGTCGATAGTTTGGTGAAGGAAAATGTCACGATCCAAAATCCAACTAGTCATGATGGCACTTAACGCAACCCGCTAGGTAAGCCAATTAACAACTATCCAATTCTAATTATATTTAATAAGACAGTTAAGTAAAGAAATTATCTGAATCTTATACATTTTCCAAGGGCTGGTAGTACAAATCATGAGCTTCTAAAAATAGAGTTTACAAAGCTGAAATGAAGTAAATACATCATTTATTTGAAAAGTACATAAATAGAGTTTCATAGATCTAAGGCTACCATGAACAAGAGGCAGCTACAACCGGAACGCAGGTACATCTTCAATTCCGGCTCCCGTCGATCACAACAACGTCAACAGTCAATATCTGCACGCAAGGTACAGAAGTATAGTATAAGTACAACCAACCCCATGTACTCAATAAGTAACAAACCTAATCTTAGGTTGAAAGTAGTGATGAGCTAACACAAAGGACGGGTCCAACACCAATATTCCACAACAGTTCATAACAATATAGTACAAGTAACAAAAGGAGTATCTCATAAATAAAATGCTCAGCTCGTTCACAGTTCCAAAAAATAAACATGCTTTTCAAGTGTCTCAATGAAAACCCAAATCTTTTACCGAAATTGCCAAAAATATAAGTTTAAAAACTGTGATTTTTCCCAAAAAACCTTTCAATAACAAATAATATGTTTCATTTTCCTTTCATATAGCAAGTGTAAGATGTCTCTCTATGCCCATATGTCAAAATGTATGAGAAGTCATAAATGACGTGATACTATACAGCTTGAGGAAAAATGCATCTCTATGCCTGTATGTCAAGTGTGCATGCCAAATGCAATGCAAATCAACGATAAAAACCATATGCATACTCTCAGAGTATCAATTCACTCAGTCCTCCTAGTCACTCAGTCCTCCCAATCACTCAGTCCGCATAGTCACTCAGTCCTCCCAATCACTCGACACTCGGCACTCGCACTCAGTATGTACCTGCACTCACTAGGGGTATGTATAGACTCCGGAGGGGCTCCTACAGCCCAAGCACTATAACAAGCCATTCATGGCATAAATCAATGAAATATGCTGCGACGAGCAGCCCGATCCCATAAATATCCTCACAATTAGGCCCTCGACCTCACTCAGCCATCAATCTCTCTAGTCTCTCGGGCTCTCAGAAATCAAGATAAGCAGCCCAAACAGCAATGATATGATGCATCAATAATGAACAATGGAGACTGATATGCAGTGTGCAAGTAAAACTGTGACTGAGTAAAGAATAGGAATTTAGCAGAAAGTTCAACATGTACATGACCTCTATGGGTCCCTACAGTGTCAACACATGGTTTAAACATGATTTATAGTTCAATTTCTCTAATACGTGAAACATGTACGGATATCAATAGATTATTCAACTACACAGTTCCATGGAATTGACCAAGTCATAATTCCTACAGTGCACGCCCTCCACCTAGCATGTGTGTCACCTCAAAACCAATCACATATCATAAAATTTGGGGTTTCATACCCTCAGCACCAAGATTAGAAGTGTTACTTACCTCAAACAAGCAAATTCCAATACCGAGCAAGCCAAGCGATGCTCCAAAATGCCATCTCGTGCGTTCCGACCTCTGAACGGCTCGAAACTATCCAAAAATAACTCAAACACATCAAACAATGCTAAAGGAAACAAATCCCAATCGATAAAGGTCAAATCTTGAATCAAAAGCCCAAAGTCGGCCAAAATGTCCAACCTGGGCCCACGCCTCGAAACCCAACTAAACTCACCAAATCTAACAACCCACTCAATTACGAGTCTAACCATACTAGTTTCACTCAAATCCGACTCCAAATCGGTGTTCAAAACTCGAAAATTCGTATTATGAAACTTTAGGCTAAAACCCCCAATTTCTCTTTTGGAACCCTCAATCAAGTGCCAAAAATGAAGATAGATTCATGATATAAAATCAAAAATGAGTAGAGAACACTTACCCCAGTCCACAAGATAAAAATTGTTTCAAGAATTGCCTCAATCCGAGCTCCATAGCTCCCAAAATGAAGAATGAGCCAAAACCCTCGATAATATAGCTTCTGCCCAGCGATTTCGCATTTGCGGACAATTCGTCGCATATGCGACCACCGCTTTTACGGTAAAACTTCGCTTCTGTAAAAACAGCCTGACCCAGCAATCCCTCGCACCTGCGGTCTTTAAGTTGCTTCTGCGATCGCGCTTCTGCGCACTTGAACCGCATCTGCGGTTGTGCAGGTGCGTCCAAGCACCCGCACCTGCGATCCTCACGCCCAGCTCCCCTTCACACTTCTACGACTCCTCTGTCGCTTCTGCGACCATCACACCTGCGCAAACCAGCCGCATGTGCGATCACACCAGAACCAGCAACTTAGCAAAAAAATCCAAAAATGCAATGAAATGATCCGAGCCATGTCCGAAACTCACCCGAGCCCCTCAAGACCCCGTCCGAACATGCTAACAAGTTCCATAACACAATACGGACCTACTCGAGGCCTTAAAACACACATAACAACATCAAAACGATGAATCACACCTCAAATCGAAATCTATGAACTGTGAACTTTCAAATTCAATAACTCATGCCGAAACATAGCAAATCAATTCGGAATGACTTATTTTGCGCACAAGTTATAAATGACATAACAGAGCTATTCTAATTTCCTGAATCGGATTCTGACCCCGATATCAAAAAGTCAACCCCCTAGTCAAACTTTCCAAAAATTCAACTTTCGCCATTTAGAGCTTAATTCCACTACGGACCCCCAAAAATCTTCCGGACATGTCCCTAAGTCCAAAATCACCATACAGAGCTATTGGAATCATCAGAATTTCGTTCCGGGTTCAAATTCACAAAAAGTCAAACTTGGTCAACTCTCCCAATTTAAAGCTTCAACCATGAAATCCATTCTTCCAATTCAATTCCGAATAACCTAAAATCCAAAATCGATGATTCACATAAGTCATAATACATCATACGAAGCTACTCATGACCGTAAGCTACCGAGCGAAATGCAAATGCTCAAAATGACCGGTTGGATCGTTACATTCTCCCCCACTTAAACATACATTCGTCCTCGAACGTGCCAAGAGTTGTTCCCAAGACCATCAAACTACTGTATAACCTTACCATGCACATACTCGGGGGTGATCCCACGTCACCATATCCCATATAGGTCTGATAACACAACATAACTGAAATTTCTCAATTCAACCTCGCCCACAAGCCTTAGAATCCAATTTCCAACATCCGGAATTTCTTATAACATCAGAATCCCGCATCAACATACTGTTTAAGTCTGAACAAGATATATCAATCCATATCCATAATCCAAGATGTAATCATATGATATACTTCATTACTCAAATACTCATAGCAATAATTTCTAATCACGGCAGCTGCCCAAAACAACCCAATTCCGGTAATAAGCCTCATGTCAAACCAAACCTCATCCTAAAACTTTCGTACACTGCCGATGATGAAAGAAACACGCAGAACTCATAACCATTCATCAGATCAACCGGTCATGAAACTCCCTCTCCTTCGACAAGAGCGCAAATTTTAAGCCGACTTTAGATATTATCGTTCCAACCCTGCTGTAATCAATTTCGATAATATCCATTCTAGGTCCAATGACCTCATCTCATTCATCACAACCACTCTAGTGACATGACACCCATACAATCTAAAGCCACAACTCGTGCAATCCGTGCACCTATAAGCAACATTCCAAATGTACTCAATCATGAAACAAAAATGACTCGGGCGAGAGAACTGTCCCGCAAGCTCAACAAGTACCACCACAACGCAATGCTAAGAACCTATCACACACCGTAGAACCCAAAACACACGAATCTAACACAAGTGATCATATCTCAACATAACTCTGCTGCAATGTGTGACCCCATCCAAAAACTGGTCCATATGAAATACCTCAGCCACCATGCTCAAAATCAATAACCACGCGCAATTCGACATCAAGTACCCCAAAGTGCACCATGAAACAATCTGCTCCTAAGAACTCCCAGCCTCCAAATCCATAAAACACACGAATCACTATATCTGATCCCAACTCCACTGCCCGAATGTATAACACATCGCTCATACACCATCATCCCACGGGGAATATTTCTAAAATTCTTCCGTGCCACATAGCAAAATTTGAATATCAGCAGTCGATCAACCAGGAGAGTGTTGCAGTACTAGTGAAGTATCCATAAATCAAAACATATTGCCTCTTCTGAAATGTATACTCTCATCAAGCCATACCAAATAGTATTATCATTTACCTAGTCATCTGAAACCGTCCATGCTGCCTAAGAATTTTATGACCTTCCCTTCAAAACTAAACTATGATCTCGCTCATGTAAGTCTCAATCTCACACAACACACCGCATATACCATGCCATCATATGAAAAATACGAGAACTTTATTGTCCACTCCGAGTAACAAGTAACTACATACTCAATTAGCCAAGGACCTTCCATTTGATGTCATCTAGGAGAAAATCACTATACACCACATGCTCCTCACGCTAGTAAATATACTCCTCGAACCATTGAGAACTCTTCGAAGCCCATTTGTACATAACCAAGCTATCAGAACCGAATCTCTCTAACTCAGCCCAGCCACGCAGGTCGCCAAAACACAAGAGCATTGCCACGAAACACCTGTAGAGACTAGCCACATCATAAGTACCCAAAGAACCGATTATATCCATTATTGTGCTGATCCAACCTACTACCAAGTTATCCTAACTCTCCGAGTGCTTTCCGAATTACCTTCAAATTGATAGTTCCCATCGCCATAATACCATGTTCCTCAACCAAAACTCACCACACAAGAGACCCTAGTATAAAACCACAACGCCCTAAGGCTTATAAGTCGTTGACTTCCTTCTTAAGCACCTCAAAGCACCACAACCGAGATACCCACTCTAAAGAGACCTTATGTGAACCTAAAAATGTTTCCTTCACCTTCTTGATATTGAAATGCATAATCCACAATGATATAAAGTCTCGACACCATCCAATGTAAATATCGGATCCTAGCCATATACCAATCCGAAATTCTCAATTGCTAAATATAATTCTTGAATCCATTAGAACCATTCTCGAGAGTCATCCACTCTACTCAAATCTTAATTAAACCGACCAAATGGACCGAACGACCTGTGCCCAATTAGCACACCAACACCTAAGGGAGTAACCCACACTCCTAAGCAACCGAGAAATTTCCTACTCCATGTACACTACATCCTTCGCGAATAACCACTCAATTATTTTATGATTCCCATTTACCCATAGAGTGTAATACAACTTGTATCCAGAAATTCCTTTACACGAGTCATCCTCGATCTCGACCTCTGCAAGTCATAACTGATTCACCAGTATACCCCGAGTCGAAACCAATACAACACATAACCGTGCAATCAACTCGTTGATAGCAAATTCCCCTACTTAGCTCAAAGCCATGGAATAAAACATCAGATTACTTACAATAACCATACCCCATTGCTACCATAATACCATAGTGATATTCCACTAAATCCTTCATCCGCTCAAGCAACACAAACTATCTAGTACCTCAAATCATCTGCATATCTCGCGTTCATCGTCGTGGTAGTTAATCCAACGTCCACAAGCGATCCAAACTCAAATTGCAACATATATCATTCACTGGTAAAAGAGAACTCTCTACAAAACATCATAGGGATCACACAACCTCAAGACACCTCACAGGAGATAACTCACCTGCTTTGCCTCAAACTGACATCTCTCTATACCCTTCCACAGTTACGACTACTACGCAATCACTTAATCTTCTCGATTCTGAACTCATCAACAAGACATGAGAATCTACTTCACTCCACAACTAAACAACATGAGAGATCCCTCAACACACCCATAACTCGAGACCATACGCCAGATCAAGACAGAAATCAGACAACCCATAGTCCTTGCTACCTCTCAAGTAAACTCTTCTCGTCACATTCAAACAATCTAAACACATCTCGCAGTCTCACCATACTCACCACATAGTCATCCAATCACAAATTCCACTAACAGGGAAACCAGCGGGCCTATAAGTCTCAAAATAACGTGCTCACACAATCGAAATCTCCACATTCAAGCTACCGTCAAAACCCGTCCTCAAGTCCTCCAGATTAACCCATCATCAGCATGCCAAAATCACATCTCGCACCTCAACCATGGAATCACAAGTCGTCGGCGCATAACCGATACCGAGCGCTCATGTGCGCATGCGAATGTGTGGAATGAATTCAAAGAGTTACGCTTCAAGCTGAATCAATGCCGCACGATAAGGAAAGAAAGATGGGAAGTATATCCTAAATGTCCTCTAGCCTCTCGAAGATAGCTATGGACGTCATCATACCGATCCACAAGACTCTGCTAGACACTTGCTCATGACTTGTAGAGCCTATGAACCTAGAGCTCTGAAACCAACTTGTCACGACCCAAAATCCAACTAGTCGTGATGACACCTAACCCAACCTGCTAGGTAAGCCAATTAACAACTATCTAATTCCAATGATATTTAATATGACAGTTAAGTAAAGAAATTATCTGAATCTTATATATTTCCCAAGGACTGGTAGTATAAATTATGAGCTTCTAAAAATAGAAATTACAAAGCTGAAATGAAGTAAATACATTATCTGTTTGAAAAGTACATAAACAGAGTTTCATAGATCTAAGACTACCATGAACAAGAGGCAGCTACAACCGAAACGCAGGTACATCTTCAATTCCGGCTCCCGTCGATCACAGCAACGTCAGTAGTCAATATCTGCACACAAGGTGCAGAAGTATAGTATAAGTACAACCAACCCCATATACTCAATAAGTAACAAACCCAACCTTAGGTTGAAAGTAGTGATGAGCTAACACAAAGGTCGTGTCCAACACCAATATTTCACAACAATTCAAAACAGCATAGTACAAGTAACAAAAGGAGTATCTCAGAAATAAAATGCCCAGCTCGTTCACAGTTCCAGAAAATAGGCATGCTTTTCAAGTGTCTCAGTGAAAATCCAAATCTTTTACCAAAATTGCCAATAATATGAGTAAGTTTGAAAACTTTTTCTCAAAAATTCTTTCAACAATAAATAAGATGTTTCATTTTTCTTTCAGATAGTAAGTGTAAGATGTCTCTCTATGCCCATATGTCAAAATGTATGAGAAGTCATAAATGACGTGATACTATACAGCATGAGGAAAAATGCATCTTTATGCCTGTATGTCAAGTGTGCATGCCAAATGCAACGCAAATCAGTGATAAAGACCATATGCATACTCTTAGAGTATTAATTCACTCAGTCATCCCTGTCACTCAGTCATCCCAATCACTCAGTCCTCAAAGTCACTCAGTCTTCCCAAACACTCGGCACTCAGTAGGTACCTGCGCTCACTGGGGGTGTGTACAGACTCCGGAGGGGCTCCTATAGCCCAAGCGCTATAACAAGCCAATCATGGCATAAATCAATTAAACATGCTGCGGCGTGCAGCCCGATCCCATAAATATCCTCACAATTAGGCCTTCGGCCTCACCCAGTCATCAATCTCTATAGTCTCTCGGGCTTTCAGAAATCATGATAAGCAACCCAAACAACAATGATATGATGCATCAATAATGAACAATAGAGACTGAGTATAAAATAGTAATTTAGCAAATAGTTCAACATGTACACGACCTCTATAGGTCCCTACAGTATCAACACGTGGTTTAAACATGATTTATAGTTCGATTTCTCTAATACGCGGAAAATGTACGGATATTAACAGATTATTCAACCACATAGTTTCGTGGAATTGACCAAGTCACAGTTCCTACGGTGCGCACCCACACGCCTGTCACCTAGCATGTGTGTCACCTCAAAACCAATCACATATCACAAAATTCGGGGTTTCATACCCTCAGCACCAAGTTTAGAAGTGTTACTTACCTCGAACAAGCCAATTCCAACACCGAGCAAGCCAAGCGACGCTCCAAAATGCCATCTCGTGCATTCCGACCTCCGAATGGCTCGAAACTAACCAAAAATAAGTCAAATACATCAAACAATGCTAAAGGAAACAATCCCAATCAATAAAGGTCAAATTTTGAATCAAAATCCCAAAATCGACCAAAACGTCCAACTTGGGCCCACGCCTCGAAACCCGACCAAACTCACAAAATCTGATAACCCACTCAATTACGAGTCCAACCATACTAGTTTCACTTAAATCCGACTCCAAATCGGTGTTCAAAACTCAAAAATTCGTATTATGAAACTTTAGGCTAAAACCCCCAATTTCTCTTTTGGAACCCTCAATCAAGTGCCAAAAATGAAGATAGATTCATGATATAAAATCAAAAATGAGTAGAAAGCACTTGCCCCAATCCACAAGATGAAAATTGCTTCAAGAATCGCCTCAATCTGATCTCCATAGCTTCCAAAATGAAGAAAGAACCAAAACCCTCGATAATATAGCTTCTGCCCAGCGATTCTGCATTTGCGGACAATTCGTCGCATCTGCGACCACCGCTTTTGCGTTAAAACTTTGCTTCTGCGAAAAACGCCTGACCCAGCAATCCCTCGCACCTGCAGTCTTTAAGTCGCTTCTACGATCACGCTTCTGCGCACTTGAACCGCATCTGCGGTTGCGCAGGTACATCCAAGCACCCGCACCTGCGATCCTCACGCCCAACTCCCTTTCACGCTTCTGCGACTCCTCTGTCGCTTCTGCGACCATCGCACCTGCGCAAACCAGCCGCAGGTGCGATCACACCAGAACCAACAGCTTCGCAAAACAAATCCAAAAATGCAATGAAATGATCCGAACCTCGCTGAAACTCACCCGAGCCCCTCGGGACCCCGTCCGAACATGCCAACAAGCGCCACAACACAATACAGACCTACTCGAGGCCTCAAAACACATATAACAACATCAAATTGGCGAATCACACCTCAAATCTAAATCTATGAACTTTGAACTTTTCAATTCAATAACTTGTGCCGAAACATAGCAAATCAATCCGGAATGACTTCAAATTTTGCGCACAAGTCATAAATGACATAACGAAGCTATTCCAATTTCCAGAATCGGATTTCGACCCCGATATCAAAATGTCACCCCCGGTCAAACTTCCCAAAAATTCAACTTTTGCCATTTCAAGTCTAATTCCACTACGGACCTCCAAAAATCTTTCGGACACGCCCTTAAGTCCAAAATTACCATACGGAGCTATTGGAATCATCAGAATTCCGTTCCAGGTTCAAATTCACAAAAAGTCAAACTTGGTCAACTTTCCCAATTTAAAGCTTCAACCATGAAATCCATTCTTCCAATTCGATTCCGAATAACCTGAAAACCAAAACCGACGATTCACATAAGTCATAATACATCATACGAAGCTACTCATGCCGTAAGCTACCGAGCGAAGTGCAAATGCTCAAAACGACCGGTTGGGTCGTTACAGAAAATAAGGTCCCTTTGGTAAGTTTTGTGGTATATGGATATGTTGGTTATGTTGCGATTTTCCTCTTTGAAGCATTTGTCGCACTTGTGAAGGAGAGGGTATAGTACAGGAATTAGTAAGCGTCATACTACTCTCCCTTCCTTGTTGCCTCAAGTGAGATTCCCCCAATATGGAATTCAACCTTGCATTTGTTTTGTGTTGCCATATGGTAATATTGGTAGCCTTCTCACTTATGTCATAAAGCATAGATACAACTTCATGCATTGGAGTCTTACTCCTTGGATCACAATTAGGACTAGAAGTTTGTCCGTACTCCGTGATACCTACAAAACGAGCAAACAGGTTAGTAGTAAAAGTCCTCACCAACTCACTTGATGTCGCTCAACCCTCGTGTATCACACTTTGCACCAATTGGCTTTTGCGTGCTCAAAGTCCTATTCACTCTTGCCTTTTTCTGCTCAAGTAGTGAATGTCAAAATTGCTAGCAAACTTAAGTTCCAAGGTTTCACCAAAGTTCCAACCGTCTTCGAGATGGAGTGGAAGTTGTGTATTCACAAGGACAGACAATTAAAAACAAACGGACTTGAGCCAAACAATTCACAATGAAATTAAAAGATAAAAGCACGAAACAATTGGAACGAAACAAAATTAAGTACACAAAGAACTAGGTTAAACTTAATATGAACTAATATTAAGTTTACACTAGTTTAGAATCATCAAACAAGAAGAAAAATTAACAACTGGACAGAAACTGGAGAAAAACTGAACCTCTGATCTTCTGCAAATTTCTGATTTCTTTCCCACTAACTGGATAGTCTACTGGTGCAGTCAGAGACAAACTTTTGTGTGTTGAAGCTGAATTTGGAACCAAACTGCAGGTCAAAGTAGGGAGAAACAGTGCAGAGATTTCTGTCCAAACTTGCAGAATTTATCTTAACCAATGCAGCAAACTTGCAGCTCAAATTTAGGTTCACTTCAGCAGTGCAAACGAATCAGGAACTGCAAACTTATGAGTTCAACGACAGGAGCACGCAACAGTAGAATGTTTCAATACCAAACCAGTGAAGAAATGTAGCAGATTTACCGTCAAAACAAGCAGGAAACAAAAATTCCTTTCCACAGTATTGGTCAGCTCAAAATGTGCAGAAATTGATCACAAACTGTGCAGAATACTTGCTCAAAATGTGCAGAAACAGGGCAGATCTAGGGCTGCAGCAGTGCAGAAGTTACAGCTGTGCAGAAAATATTTTTAAACTGTGCAGAAATCAGCTTTGAAAGACTGCTGCAAAACTGATGCAGTCTAACTTCAAAATGCTATGAATGTTCAGCAGCACCAAACTTCAGCAGTACAAGGCAGGAAAAATGGAGCTGCAGTAGCCTTCAGTTCACTACAAATCCAGTCAAAAAGTCCTCCCAGAAAACTAGAAATCAAGCTTAGACTTCAACATGAACAAGTGAAATTATGCAGCAGCAACCACTGAAAGAAGCAACTCAAATAATGCAGAAACAGTACAGAATTAGACTTATCAGAACTTCAGTTTCTGCAAAACAATATTTGTGTATATCAGCCTGCTATTTACCAAACTTCACTGCAGCTATTTATCAGAAACTGGATAGAATGACTGAGCAAAACTCAATGTTAAACATGAACAGGGCAAATCTCAAAGCTGGAGAGTTTTGGCTGTGAAAACACTACTCAAACTTGTGCAATTCTGCTGTCAAATACTGCAGAAATCTGCTTCACCAACTGCAGCTCAAACAGGGCAAAAATTGTAGCCTAAAACTGAAAAGAACTTAGGTAGCTTAGAAGCAATTCAGTTCAAACAAATGCCAACAAGCAACTCACTTTCAATCCTAATTAATTCCACAAATTGCAGGTTCAGAACTAGGCAGAATATGCATAACTGTAGCTGCAGATTTTGCAACTCTATTGCTGTCCAAACTGAACCTGCCAAACCACTCAGTTGAGTAACAACTAGCTAGAAATCTCAGCAACCAATTGAAATTTTCAAGTAACAAAAATTCAGTTCGATATGAAGATGCTGCTAGCTCGAGAACTCAACTCAAATTCCTTCTTCTAATTCATTACTCAACAGTAAGAACAAAGTCATTTCAGTTTCAAACTCAAGAAATCAAATGCCAATCGAGTCTAATGCAGCAGTAATGAATTGAATCTTTGTCAGCAGTAGAAAACCATCAAAATTCAACTCATATTTCAGTTCTGAATTCAATAGAAACCTCGAGTCGCTCTCACAAATCCAACTCAATTACAAATCAACAAGAAGCTCGAGTCGGCTTATGAAGTTAATTCAATCAATTCTTTCAGAAATTTAGGAATCGAAACAAGTTTAAGCTAAGAGGAACCAAACCTGATGCGTCGACGATGGCGTAGGCTACGCAACAGCTTCAGGAACTCAATTCTAGAATTTTGAAGCTGTTCTTCGATGTTCTTTGAGCTCGGCTCAAAATGTTTGGTTCAATCTCACTCAAATCTTCACCAATCAATTTCAAACTTCATATATCACTTCCAAATAACTCCAGGAACAAAGCCAAAAAGCTAATTTGTACAAACAATCCCTGAATTCAGAAAAAAACAGCGATCTCCTTCGTCAAAACTTGTTCGACAAATTTTCGAACCAAAACCCTTGAAAATCAGTTTCAATCGAACTAATCCTTCAGATTCAACTTCGTGTTGATGTTTCCAACTAGAATCACAAACACCCAATCGATTTTGAACCCTAATTTCAGAATCAAAACGCCTCAACTTCGCCGAAGCTTCAATGGGAATTTTCGGACTTCCTTTTCTTCAAATTGTTAACCCTAGCTTCGAATTTCAGCTCAAAATCAACTTAAACTATCGATTTCAACTGATTCCAAGGAATTTCAGCACATACAGAATTATCAAAATCAATATTAATATAGATGTATACGGTCAAAATCGATTTTACCGTGTAATTAGTCGAGATTGGAATATAATAGACCGAGAGTCGTCATCATAATATCGACATGAGATCTGAAGTCAGGTTATGGAGCTCAAAATTCAGGCACGGATCAATACCGAGCTCGAGTCCAAATCGAACTACGATGTGAAGTGGTGTTATCGAACTCGAGATCCAGACCAGTCAATACCGAGCTCGAGTCCAAATCGAACTACGATGTGAAGTGGTGTTATCGAACTCGAGATCCAGACCAGTCAATACCGAGCTCGAGTCGATATCGAGCTCGAGTCAATATCGAGCTTGAGTCAGTATCGAGTTCGAGATGCATAGATTGACCAGTTCCAAGACCGACCAAGATCGAGCTAAAAGACAAAGAGTCGTTGTAGCCGCACAAAGGGAGAGAATCTCGTCGGAAATTATGGAAAAACTAACTAACTAATCTATCATGGGATTCCCACTATTTATTTTTAATTATATCCGAAGTAGGATCTCTTCACTATATGAAGTGGCTATCATTTCTGTAAGGGGGACATTGAACATTGAGAAATCAATACACTTTCACATTTCAAAGATTATTGATATTTACACAGAAGTATACTAGAGATTATCTGTTTTTGGGCTTTGGACACTGATTCATCTTGCTTGTTCATAAATCATTCTCTACTCAATTTGGTTCGTATTTCATTCCTTTTTTAGAGTCAATATTAGATATATTTCTACGTATTTTTTTAATTTTTACCAAGTTATACCACGTATCTTTAGAACTACGTATAAATTCAACTCTATACATTTTTCGGGTAAACAGTTTGGTGCCTACCGTGGGGCTAAGGATAATAGTGGTTATTTGGTACGAAATCTCTGCAAAACACGCCATTTTACGCTTGCTCTTGGAAGTGTCTTTGATTTCACGTTAAAAACGACGAACTCTCAATCAATGGCCTTACCTATTGACAACGAAGCTAGCCTTCAAGATGAGAACAACAACCTGACAACCGGGGATGAAAGGCCACTCGTCGATCCCGTTGGAACTCGGGCCGCAGATCCAATCGACGTCAATTCACATGTGGCCATCGAGGCGAACCAACGTTCCAGAGCCAAAATAATGGAGAAGACAGGATCAGCCTGCGTATGATCTTCGAAATGTTGCAAGCTCAACAGGTAGCAATAGCTCAGTTGCAGAGCCAAACCCAGGTACCGAGCAGGGCTGAGCTCGGTCCATCCCGAAAATTCTCTCACGAAACGAGGCCAACCGTAGTAAGATCAAACGAACAAAATATCGAGGACTAATCATGAAATCATCAAGATGTTAGAAGAACTGACAAAATAAATTGAGTTAGGAGATAAGAGGATTGAAGCAAACAACAAAAAAGTAGAAACGTATAACTCGGGGGATCAACCCTCGACACCACCGGTATTGAAGGGCTTGGTGTCACGACCCAAACTGATGGGCCGCGACAGGCACTCGGTACCTTACTCGACCGAGTACCAACATAATGTATCTTTTCGTATCATACTATCATAAATAACTCAGCCGGAGAGGCTGCTGTGAGATAAGTAGAATACAATATGAAATGCCAACCTATACATAAGACATACGGGCCTATAAGACCAATGTGATCCATTATATACTTAAAACATAGGCCGACAAAGCCATACAAGTATCCGTATACATGACATCTATCTACAAGCCTCTAAGAGTACATAAATATCATAAAGGTCGGGACAGAGCCCTGCCATACCAATCAACACATGTCCTAATCATACTGACCATATAGCAACTCCGGAGCAAATGGAGCGCACCAACACCTTCCGCTGAGCTAATAGCCTACTTGGAGGACTCTCGACCTGTCTACCGGGACCTGCGCATGAAACGTAGTGTCCCCAGGCAAAAGGGACGTCAGTACAAATAATGTACCGAGTATGCAAGGAATAAAAATCAGTAAATAATAGACATGAGAGAAACATGGAGTAAAAGACTCAACATGTAAGTCTGAACAACTCTGTGAATCATTAATACTTATAATGTCATGCATATGCGTATAAATATCATACCATGCATAGGTATATGCATTCATAACAACATCCAGCCTCTGAGGACATCCCATCATATCATCCCGGCCACTGTGTGTAAATCATCAACGTCTACCAGCTAATCAGATGGTGGTACGTATATAACGCTGTATCCTTTTCCCATATCCCATATACATATAATATACGCGTATATAACACCATCTAGTCATAGGTCAATGTACATGTATAAATGAATGAAGTGCATATGAAATACGTCAATAAAATCTCTCGTAATGTCATAGGACCATTATGCCTTTGATTAATGTCATAAAATAAACTTATCAACTTACATATTTTCTGAGACCCATGAACAGATGATAGAATAACAAGACACATGGGGAATCAAGAATATAGACACCCTTAGTATTTCTATGAATAGAGTCATTTATGAAAGTTGCGTATTTTGCTCGTTTAATTTGTATCATTTGGATCATGCCAAAAGAAAGAAGGGATAGCCTTAACATACCTGAGTTGATTCTATTGACAATCCCTCTAATACACGCCATTTGCGATAACACGTAATCGGCGGATCGAAGTAGGAAAAATCCGTATGATATTCTTGAGAAAGATTGTACCGTGCTCTCTTAGAATCGTATTTTACGCTACTATAGCAAGCCATCCGTTAGCAAGCCTCTGTATTTCCCCTTGAGAAAGAGAATGCACACTTTCCATCCATTAGCAAGCCTAGCTCTCTTATAAGGGTTCATAAGAATTCTTTTGAATTCCATCTGTTACTACATGTAGTCATAGGCCTCAATTTTATGGTTTTGAGATGCCTTTTATATAAGTAGGTGTGGGCCCCACACTTTTGTGATGATTAAGCCACAAAAATTCTCCAAATGTGCCACCTATTTTATGGACTTAAGAGTCACAATCCTTGGCTTGGTTGGCTGCCACGTTTTGGGCTTATTAAGCTTAACCAATAACTTAATTACTTAATTAGCTTAATTACTTAGTTAATGCCCCACTAAAAATCTATAATTACCCAATTATCCACATAATTAAGAATTATCTCAACTTACTTAAAATACTACTCATTTTTACCACACTTTATACATCATACTATCATGGTCATGCGGTACCTTGTATGGCACAAGTCCATAAATACCGAGTATTATAGCTTAGACCGTATTTTATCCCAAGATGACAAACTTCAACGAAATTCATTTTCTTCGATTTGCTTACCCTCTTTCCTTCACAAAAATTCATCACTTGTTTGAAATAACATAATGCTTATAATCTCAAAATACTCTCATTCCCGTACTTACATCGATTAACTTACGACGAAACTTAAACATACGAAAATACGGGATGTAACACTTGGATTCTAAAAAATTCATACAAAAGCCTTTCCCCTCGAGCGCGGCTCCTAAACTGATTCCCAAAAAGTTTCACAATCCCGAAATTCCTAAATATAATGGAACGACCGACCCCAACGAACACGTCACCTCTTACACATGTGCCATTAAAGGGAACGATCTAGAAGACGACGAGATCGAATCTGTATTATTGAAAAAATTCGGTGAAACCCTGTCAAAGGGAGCAATGATATAGTATCATAATTTACCGCCTAACTCTATCGATTCTTTTGCTATGCTTGCATATTCTTTCGTAAAAGCACATGTTGGAGTCATAAAGGTCGAGACCAGGAAGTCAGACATTTTCAAGGTAAGACAAAAAGATAACGAGATGCTAAGAGAATTTGTATCTCGTTTCCAAATGGAACGAATGGATCTGCCACCAGTCACAGACAATTGGGCTATTCAAGCTTTCACTCAAGGTCTAAACGAATAAAGCTTGATGGCTTCACGACAGTTGAAGCAGAACCTGATCGAGTACCCAGTTGTTACCTGGGCCGATGTGCACAATCATTATCAATCGAAAATTAGAGTCGAAGACGACCAGTTGGGTTCTGGGCCCGTTACTAAAAGGGACATCAACCGAGAACCAAGGCCGATCAGAGACCGATACCGGTTGTATAATGGAGATCACAGGGGTAACAAACCAAGACGTAACCCCGTACAACGCGATAAAAGAAGTGATCGAGGCCAAGGATCTCGGGGGCTGATGAACAGGAATGGGTTCGACGGGCATACCGGGTATAAGGAAGCACCACAGTTATAAGAATATAACTTCAACATCCATGCATTCGCCATCGTGTCAGCTATCGGATGCATCAAAGATACTAAATGGCCTCGACCTCAGTAGACCGATCCAGACCAGAGGAATCCCAATCAAATGTGTGAATATCATGGCACTCATGGCCACAGAACGGAAGATTGTAAGCAACTGAGAGAGGAGGTAGCCTGGTTATTCAATAAAGGGAACCTTTGGGAATTTTTAAGTGACCGGGCCAAAAACCATTTCAAAAACAGGGATTTCAGTAGACAAAACGAACAAGAAGAGCCAAAACACATCACCCACATGATAATCGGTGGGATCGATATTCCCCAGGGGTCGGTGCTTAAACGCACTAAGATGTCGATTATAAGAGAGAAGTGATCTCGGACTCAGGATTACGCACCCATAGGAACCTTGCGCTTTAATGATGAAGACACAGAAAGAGTCATGCAACCCTACAACGATGCACTGGTAATATCTGTACTTATGAATAAAACTCAAGTTAAGCGTGAGTTAATTGATCTAGGTAGTTCGGCCAACATTATTAGATCGAAGGTCGTAGAGCAGCTCGGTCTTCAAGACCAGGTCGTGCACGCAACCCTGGTTCTAAACGGATTCAATATGGCATGTGAAACTATTAAGCACGAGATAATTATTCCAAAAAACGTGGTCGGAACCATCCAAGAAATGAAGTTTCACGTAATCAAAGGCTACATGAGGTATAACGCCATTTTTGGAAGACCGTGGATCCACAATATGAGAGCTGTACCCTCGACCCTTCACCAGGTTCTGAAATTCCCAACATCGGAGGGAGTCAAAACGGTCTACGGAGAGAAATCGGCTGCAAAAGAAATGTTTGCCGTCGATGAAGTAATTCTGATATCTTCGCTATCGTCGACAAAAGGATGGGATTCAAAGGGGGAATGAGATACCAAATAGCAATCATAAATGTCAGCCTCGACCCAACTGGAGAATCAGAAGACTGACGAAGATGATGAGCATGGGGTCCCTCGATCCTTCATGGTCCCCGATGATTCCGACACTACCCAATCAACGGTCGAAGAACTGGAGCAAATCACGCTAATCAAACATCTGCCCGAACGAAAGGTATACTTGGGCACGGGGTTAGATCCCGAGCTCAGGAAAAAGCTTATTCAATTTCTTATAGCTAACATGAACTGTTTCGATTGGTCCCATCATGACATGATAGGGATCCCGCCAGGAATCACCACTCATAGACTAAGCTTGGACCCCAAATTCCATCCGATAAAACAAAAAAGAAGGCCCTAGTCCGAGGTCAACCATGCCTTCATCAAAGATGAGGTAACCAAACTTCCTAAAATAGGATCCATTCGGGAAGTAAAATACCCTGAATGGCTAGATTAGTTCGAGTTCGAGCAAACACTCACTCGACCATTAAGCCTAAGGGCTACAATAATTCGAGTTCGATCAAACACCCACTTGACCATTAAATCCTAAGGGCTATTCTTACTTCGAGTTCGAAGCTAACACTCACTCGACCATAAAGCATAAAGGGCTGTTTTTCGCTTCGAGTTCGAAAAATCATTTTCGCTCAACCATTAAGTTCAAGGGCCACATTGATTCAAACATTCACTCGAGGACTGCCTATAAGAAATAGTCGAGTGCAGTACTTACTATCGACCCTTACTATCTCAATCTTGGACTTATTCAATGCTAAGGAACTTTTTGACATTTGTATAAATTAACAAAAAAAAAAGAGATTCGGGAGCCATAAAAGGGAAAAGTTTTATATACAAATCTTGGACAAAGGCAACCCAACCCGAAGGAAGTTCTTTAAAAAGACCGAAAGTAGCCTCAAAACAAATAACAACAACTACCTAAGGTCCTAAATGGCTTGATCTTCATCGGAGGCAACATTCTCGGTATCTTCCCCGCCTTCAGATTCGCTCGAGAAATCAAAGTCTTCCTCAGGGAAGACCAGCCTTCGAGCCTTATTTTCCTCCGCCTTGGCAATTTCTCTCCGAGCCTTCCATTTAGCATGCTCGACCATGCTCTTGGCTTTAGCTTGGTTGACCTTAACATCGATCCTGAACTGGGCCACTTTAGCATCAGCACTTTTATT
>AWOL01S0074092.1:1982-13006 GCA_000715115.1 Nicotiana otophora | reverse complement strand
GAAAAAGTTACTGCCGCTGAGGCGAAGTATATACGGTTGGAGGAGAATCACAAGAGGACCACAGAGCATAATAGAATTTTCAGCTACACTGTCCGTGACCTTGATGTCAGCCTTCGGTCCATTAGATTCATGCGGGATAAACTTTCTCCCGAGGNTGAAAAAGTTACTGCCGCTGAGGCGAAGTATATACGGTTGGAGGAGAATCACAAGAGGACCACAAAGCATAATAGAATTTTCAGCTACACTGTCCGTGACCTTGATGTCAGCCTTCGGTCCATTAGATTCATGCGGGATAAACTTTCTCCCGAGGTTGACCGGCTTAAAGAAGATTTTCAGCGCCGAGCGGCTTCCCTCATTGTTGAGAAATATATTCTATGTACAGCATCAGGAGAAAAACCTTGGAAGAGGCAAAAACGGGTATCATTGACTTTGATGCCGAAATCGCTAAGGCCCGTGAGCTGGAGTCAACACCCAAAAAGGGTCTTACGGCTCGACCTGATGCTACCGACTCTTCTGGTTTTGGTTTCGAGTTCTCGGGAACTGAATAAGAACCAAAAGGTGAAGATGCTGAAGGCCAAAATGATGACGGCCAAGATATTGAGCCGGTGGCAGATCCTCCCACTTCCCCTGGGGGCGGAGATGCTTCACTTCCTACGTTTCGAAGATGCAGTAGCTTAGTTTTGGCTTTCTTTTCTTTCTTATATCTTGGTACTTGTGCTATTTGGCACTTTTATTGTGAATAGAAGCATGTTTTCATTCAAGTATTGTGCAAGTTTTTCTCTTCACGTGCGTTTTGTTTAAGTATTTGCGCAAGTTGTACTCTTTGCATCCTTTTCGTTTAAGTATTTGCACAAGTTTTACTCTTTGCGTCCTTTTCGATTAAGTATTCTCGTAAGTTTTTCGCGATGACATATGCGAGGTTTCGGGTGTATTTATTCCCAGTAGTATTTGGATTTCGGGCATGGTTCTTCCGAAATCAACCCTTTAACGTGAGGGTTTCATAATAGAGGGCCCTCATATGTTTATGGTGCTCTTGAAGAGGACGTCTCCTCTTTATTACCGTCCTAGTATTTGCAGTACTTGTTTAACTTTCAAATGATAATGTTAATTCATCGTTCAGACAATAAACAAGATAGAAATAAAAAAAACTTTACTTTATTCCTTCAATTTTCAAAAGTACATAAGCATTCGTTGTGGTAGATGTGGTAGTCATTGTTGTCGTATCTTAATATCATTCCCCCCAGTGTCCGAATGCGAAGAATGCAAACTTCACTTTGAGTAATTTATGCTAGATAATCTTCAGTTCGATAGCAAACTTCACTTCCCTTTAGGAATTTATGCTATCGAGCCAAATATTATCTAACAATCCCCTAATGGCTTGCACTTGTGAACGGTCGGGTAATCTTTGTTTGACAGCAAACTGTACTTCCCGGTAGGAACTTTGCTATCGAGCAAAAGACTATTTAACCGCTCCATAGTGGTTCTTTGCTTATGTGCCTTGTCATTTAAAGGTCTTATTTCTACTGCTGAAGCTTCCTTCGTAGTATGTTTTCCATTGCTGCCTCGTTAAAAGCCTTACCAGAAAATTCCATTTGGGAAAAAACTGGACGAAGGGAAAATGAGTACAACACATACTTCCAGTATAGGCGAGGCTCATCAGCAGTAGTATCTCTTGAGGTGTGCCACATTCCAGTTGCTTGGAAACTTTTCTCCGTCTTGATTTTCCAATTCGTATGACCCTTTCCCGGTGATAGCTGAACCCGGTAGGGGCCTTCCCATGTTAGACCTAGCTTCCTCGCATTAAGCTCCCGGGTATTTTAAGTTACTTCCCTTAAAACCAAGTCTTCTACTTTGAAATAAAGTAGGTTTGCTTTTCGATTCTAATATCTATCTATTATGTGATTTTGGGCTGCCATCCTTATACGCGCCAAGTCCCTACGTTCATTGAGCAGCTCCAAATTGACCAACATTGCTTCATTGCTTGTATCTTCATTTTCCTAGAAATATTTCAAGGTAGGTTCTCCTACTTCCACCGGGATCAAGGCTTCTGCTCCGTACACAAGAGATAAAGGAGTCTCCCTTGTGCTCGATTTGACCGTTGTTCGGTACTCCGATAGTACTCATGGTAGCTCTTCGGGCTATTTACCTTTAGCCGCTTCCAATCTCCTTTTGAGATTTTGTATAATCATCTTGTTTGTTGATTCTGCTTGACCGTTTGCGCTCGGATGATAGGGTGATGATGTGATCCTTTTACTTTTCAAGTCTTCAAGAAACTTTGTGACCTTTGCCCCTATAAATTGCAGCCCCTTGTCGCAGGCTATCTCTTTTGATATCCCAAATCTGTGAATTATATTTTCCCACAATAAATCTACCACTTCACATTCGCCGATCTTCTGGTAAGGACCTACTTCAACCTACTTAGAAGAATAGTCAATTAAAATCAAAAGAAATTTTACTTTACCGGGGACTGGTGGAAGCGGTCCGACAATATCCATCCCCCACTTCATGAACGACTATGGTGACAAAACTGATTGCAGTGGCTCTACCGGTTTATGTACCAACGGTGCGTACCATTGACATTTATCACATTTTTGAACATAAGCCTTGGCGTCTTGTTCCATCCTGGACTAGTAGTATCATGCCCTAATTAATTTTAACACTAAGGAATCCATGTCTGAGTGATTTGCGCAGATCCCTTCGTGGACTTCTCGCATAAAATAGTTAGCTTCGAAGGTTCCCAAACATCGGGCCAATGGTCCTTGGAAAGATCTTCTGTACAATTGACCTCCCTTGAAGCTGTATCAAGTTGCTTTAGTGCGCAGCTCCCGAGATGACTTAGGATCTTCAGGCAATTTTTCGTGCTCGAGATAGTCAATGATCTCGTTTCTCCAGTCCCAGACCAAATTGGTCGCGTTTACCTCATAATAAATATCTGCGTCCAGTACCGAGTGCATGAGATATACGACCATACCGGAGTCCGATCCCTTCATTTACGTGGACGAACCTAGATTGGCTAGTGCATCCGCTTTCGCATTCTCTTCCCTCGGGATGTGCGTAATTGACCATTCCCGGAACAAAGCGAGCAGAGCCTGGACTTTCATTACGTATTGTTGCTTGCGTTCCTCTTTGGTTTCGAAGAGCCTGAGACCTGATTTACTATCAATTGGGAGTCGCATTTGTTTTTTATGACCTCGGAGTCCAGTCCCCTATCCAATTCAAGCCTTGCAATCAAAGCTTCATACTATGCTTCATTGTTAGTCAGAGAAACAGTTCTTATGGCCTGCCTTAGGGATCCTCCCGAGGGCGTGGTTAACACAATGCCGAGCCCGAACCCCTTCACATTGGAAGCTCTATCCGTGAACAAGGTCCAAACTTCTGATGTCGATTCTGACACCATTACTGCTTCTTTGGTAGCCAAGGGTAAAAGTCTCGGACTGAAATTGGCCACAAAGTCGGCCAAAGCATGTGACTTAATCGCAGTCCAAGGTTTTTATTCTAAGTCGAATTCACTCATCTCGACTGCCCACTTGGCTAGCCTACCTAAGATTTCAGGTTTATGAAGAATATTCTGCAGGGGAAAAGTGGTGACCACAGCTATCGGGTGACATTGGAAATTGTCACGACCCAAACTAGAGGGCCACGATTGGCACTCGGTGCATACTCAACATACCGCCACGTACTTTATCCTTTTTTACTATAAGACTCACCATAGGCCATTAAAGGCCACATCGATATACATATATATGTAATGAAATTAGAACTTAACTCGCATAACTAACTCATAAAGAATTTACATAGATTCATTGTTACACCCCCATATTTTCGTACGTGAGAGTACGTCATAAGTCAATTGATGTAAGCTCATAAATGAGATCGTCTTTGAAAGTACATAAAGTAAGTTAATCATGTTACATTGGAGGATACAAATCTTTAAGATCATGGATAACAAGTACCAAGATGGTTTAAAGACTTAGAAGCTAAACAAATTGAAGAAAATAAGTTCCGTCGAAAGTCGACAAGTTGAGAATATTATAACATGAACTTTTAGGCTAAGAATAGGGTGATTAACTTGATAAGGAGGTTATATTATGAGTTATTTTAGTCGTATTATAGTCGTGTATTACGTTTTGAAGTCAAGCGAGTTGTGGAACAAATGTTGGCAAAGCTCATCACAAGTTACATTCATAAATGTGCTGAAAATTAGGTCAAATGTAGCTGCAATTTTATACCAATATACTTGGAATTATGGAATGATATATGATAACTAGGGGTTTTAGCCTATTATTTGTTCTCTTTTGCTTAGGTTTTAGGTCAAACATGCGTAAAGGTATTTCCGAAAACTAACTTAATGTGCTTGCTTGCAGGGTTTGGTCAAAATAAGGCAAAAAAGCCATAATCAACTCATGAAGGAGTCAAACCTGCACGAATCCAAGGTTCAGACTGGAGCGTTGAGAGCGGCAGAAAAGCACAGCTGCGTAAGGACCACTGCTGAGGCGGCCACTATTACGCGGCCCGTGAAAGTAGATTCAGAGAAGCTGCTTTGAGTACTAAAATCACTGCTGACCACGTTAGAAGGGCGCGACCGCGAAATCTTTGGTGCGACCGCGAGGGGATTTTCGCTAAGAGCGTGGTTCGAGGTTCAAAGACTCTACAGTTTGGGCTCAAATGAAGAACGCGGCCCGCATCCAAATTACGCGGTCAGGAATTGATCTTATGCGGACGCGAAGGGAATTCGCTGAGAGCACATCTTGAGGTTCAGAGACCCTGCAAGTCGGGCTTAACTAAAGAACGCGGTCCGCGTCCAAATTACGCGGCCACGATGGAAGCACACGCGGACGCGGTTGGAATTACGTGGTCCGCAAAACTAAGCCCAATCCAAGCCCAGTATTGAAAAAATGTGGATCATGCTCATTATTAGGCGGCCGCGAAAGCTCAAGCGCGGACGCGGTCAGAATTACGCGTCCGTGAATCCTCCGCAGGGGCATTTTTGTCCAAAAATTTCAGCCTAGTATAAATAGATCCTTTTATCAATTTTAGGTTAAGTTCTGTTTAGGAAAGCACGTGAACATCTGGTTTTTCCCTTTTGGGAAATTTTAGAGTAGATTTACCTTCAAACTTAAGATTTGCATCTTGTACTTTAATATTATGGCTTATATTTCATCTTTTTGATTTATGCTGTTATAATGAGTAGCTATATCCCATAGCTAGGGTTGTGACCCAACCCTAGTGTGGGTAATTAATGGGTCTTGAATTTTAGGGCTTAATTGTTTATGGGTTAGTGATATTTAGCCTAATTCATGCTAAAATTATAGAATTAGTGGTTGCAAACACTGACTCATGCCTTTATGACTTAGGCTCTTCTTGAGAAAGAGGGACTAAGTCTAGGAAAATTAGGCTAACAAGGAATTGAGGTGAACTCAAGAGATTGATAGCCCCGATTAAAGGGTTAAACCTAGAGATAGTAATATCCGACTTGAGTCAATTTCACTTGTATTATATGAACACCCATTTGGGTTTGAGAAAGCCAAATCGGGCAAAGTCACTCAGACTACCGAGAGGCATAAAGAGAGCACTTATGTGTGATGGTTATATCACGACCCCAATCATAACAAGCTTGTCCTAGATTCTTGATACCCAATAGATACTCACCTAGGCAGAAGTCACTTCCCCAATGCCTTTTAACACTTGAAAACTTTCACCAAAAATATTGTGCTTAGCTTACAATAGTATAAAATTAGAATAGAATCAATCGCAATAATATTTGGAAGTGCAATTAGGAACAACACACATATCTAGATTAGTTAGATACCCAACTCCAAACCAAATTAACTCCTTGTGGAAATCGATCCCGACCTCGTTGGGTAAAACTGCATCGACCATCCTTGCTACTCTATAGTGGTGTAGGTTTGGCCTCGATCACTTTTTGGCGCCGTTAACGGGGAGTTAGATGGTGTTGGCTATCTATCTAACTATTTGTGTGTCTTGTTTTTCTTTCCTTCTGTTTTTCTAACTTTTGTGTATCAATCGCTTTAGGTACCGAATGGCTCATAATGATGCTCTCGGACATATTCTTCCGGGGGAGGAGGTAGATGCAAATGGTGAGGATGAGGTTAATCTAGAACCTCAAGTCCAAAGAAGAGGCCGCCAGGCTAATGACAACATTCCAAACCATCCCCCACCTCCTCCACGGGCAGCACACCGGGTGCTACCCAATGAAGGTTACGCAAGTGCAATTTTCCCGCCCCGGATTCGGGCGGGAAACTTTCAAATTACAAATGTTATGCTAACCCTATTGGACCAAAGGGGCTTCTTCACTAGAGCTCCTCATCAAAACGCATACAAGCATCTAAAGGGTTTTGTAGACACATGCTGGGGGAGCAAGCAGACGAACGTGTCAGAGGACGCTCTGAGATTGAGACTTTTCCCATTTTCACTTAGAGGGAAAGCTTTGGACTGGCTCGAGAGGCTACCCAACCACTCCATACACATGTGGGATAAGTTGGAAGAATCGTTTATAGCCAAGTTTTTCTCACCGGGTCATATGGCAGCATTGAGGGATGAGATCTTATCCTTTAAACAAGAACCTAATAAACCCTTACATAAAATCTGGGAGCGATACCGGACAATAGTCAAGGAATGCCCAAACAATGATATGATTGAATCAATGATTCAGCAGATATTCTATAGGGGCATCAACACGACCAACCAGTGTGTGGTGAGTCAGAAAATGACTTATGCCGATGCTTGTGACATACTTGATGAGATGGCTGACACATTCTCAACTTGGAAGAGTCGGAAAAATGTTCCTCAGGGTGACCCTAATGTCATCCATCTTCACAAGGAACTTCATGATCACGGACAAACCATAGCCGAGTTGACAACTACTATGAATCAGTTAGCAAAGGCCCAACTTCAGCAAGTTCAACGGACAAAGCAAGTAAATGCCATGGAAGGGGTAAATGTCGTGGTCAACAAGAGGAGACAGCATGGTCAACAAGTGCAGAATAATCGAGATTAATATGAGCAAAGTGGTAGTGGTTACAATCCAGACGATTCTTATGATGATCAAAGTGAGGAAGTGTTATATGCCAATAACTACCAAGGTCAACAGAGTAATGCTCCAAATCAACAATGGAGATTGCAAGGGAACAATCAAAATTGGGCAACGAGGGCCAAGGAAATTGGAACAATGGCAGCAACAACAACCCGAACAATTGGGGGAACAACAATCAGAATTGAGGGAACAACAATCAGAATTGGGGGAACAACAATAACAATTGGGGTGGCGATGGAAACTAAGGGGGTTGGAATAATAATAATCAAGGCAACCCGGGGTCGGTCATTTAAAGGCCCCCGATGTATCAACAACCCAACAATCCACCTCCATATTTGTCTCAAGGGCAAAGTTCCTCAAACAATGAAATGGGGCGGATAGAGAGTATTTTCAAACAAATGATGGAAAGGAATGGTGACTCTGATGCCTAAATAGCCTCTCATACTACCTCTATTTGCAACTTGGAAGTACAAATGGGTCAAATTTCTCAAGCATTGAATACTCGCCTTAAGGGGGCACTACCAAGTGATACGGTAGTAAACCCGAAGGGTGGGAATAATACAGGCCATGCTATGGCGGTGACCACAAAAAGTGGTAGAGGTTGAGATGCAAGTACCTCTAATCCAAAGACGATTGTGAGTGGTGATGTTGTGTTACAAGAAGATGATGAGATTCAATCCATTGATGAGAATGTGAATGATGAAGTGAGGATCGATATTGATGATAACATGGAGGATACTCAAAAGGATGTAAACCCGTATAGGGAACATGTGATAGACATACCGAAAATGGTAGTGCCTAAAGCCAATGCCCCTTTGCCAAGGCCTCCTCCACCGTATCCTCAAAGGCTTGCAAAGCAAAATAATGAAAACCAATTCAAGAAGTTTATTGAGATGATGAAAAGTTTGTCAATCCATGTGCCCTTGGTGGAAGCTCTCGAACAAATGCTGGGATATGCCATGTTCATGAAGGACTTGGTAACTAAGAAGAGATCTATGAATTGTGAGACCATCAAAATAACTCATCAAGTGAGTGCCATTGTGCACTCGATGGCTCCAAAGCTTGAATTTCCCGGTGCCTTAACAATTCCATGCACCATTGGTAGCACCGATTTTGCAAAAGCCTTGTGTGATTTGGGAGAAAGTATTAATTTGATGCCATATTCCGTATTCAAGACACTAGGTATTGGGCAACCAAGAGCTACTTCCATGAGATTACAAATGGAGGATCGGACAATGAAAAGGCCATTTGGTATTATTGAGGATGTTCTAGTCCGGGTCGACAAGTTTATTTTACCTGCTGATTTTGTGATTCTCGGCTGCGAAGTCGACTATGAGGTGCCTATAATATTGGGGAGACCTTTCCTAGCAATAGGTAAAGAATTGGTTGATGTGGAAGCAGGGGAGCTCACCTTCCGAGTGGGCGATGAAAAGGTTGTATTCCACGTATGCAAATCAATGAGGCAACCAAATAGCAATGAAGTTTTCTCTTTTGTGGATCTTGTGACGGAGGTGAAAGTTAATGACACGAGTTCCATGATCAATGTGGAAGACCCTTTGGAAGCTGTGTTGTTAAACCATGAGGATGATAAAAAGGAAGGCTTGGTTGAATGTGCAAATTCATTGCAAGGAATGGGATCCTACTCATATGGGCCCCGTAACCTTTCCCTGGACTTGGAAAACCGGAAGACTCCACCAACAAAGCTCTCAATCGAGGAGCCACCAACATTGGAGTTGAAGCCTTTGCCTTCACACCTCAGGTATGAATTCTTAGGCCCTTCTTCCGCATTACCTGTTATTCTTTCTGCTTGCCTAACTAACGTGCAGGTAGACTCCACCATTGCGATGCTTCAAAGAAGGAAAAAGGTAATTGGATGGACTTTGGCTGACAGTCGGGGTATAGGGGGCGCCTTTTTCATGCACAAAATTATACTAGAGGATGATGCCAAACCCTCCGTGGAACATCAAAGGAGGTTGAACGAGGCTATGTAAGAGGTCGTCAAGAAGTAAATTATCAAGTGGCTTGATGCAGGGGTTGTGTACCCTATTTCAGATAGTTCATGGACTTCATCAATACAATGTGTGCCGAAGAAGGGGGTATGACTGTGGTCACAAATGAGAAAAATGAGTTGATGCCCACTTGTATTGTCACCGGATGGAGGGTATGTATGGACTACAGAAAGCTGAACAAAGTGACCCGCAAAGACCACTTTCTATTGCCCTTTCTTAATCAAATGTTGGACAGACTTGCCGGACGTGCCTACAATTGCTTTTTGTATGGGTACTCAGGGTACAACCAGATTCTCATTGCACCGGAAGACCAAAGGAAAACCATCTTCACATGTCCGTATGGCACATTTTCATTCTCACGGATGCCGTTTGGTTTGTGTAATGCACCGGCTACCTTTCAGCGGTGTATGATGGCAATATTTACGGATATGGTGGAGGACTTCCTTGAAGTGTTCATGGATGATTTTAGTGTTGTGGGGGACTCATTTGAAGAATTCTTAGATAATCTTGACAAAGTGTTGGCCCAATGTGAAGAGACCAACCTAGTGCTTAATTGGGAAAAATGCCACTTTATGGTCGAGGAGGGCATTGTCCTCGGCTATAAGATCTCAAAGAACGGTATTGAAGTGGACAAAGAGAAGATTGAAGTTATTTCAAAACTCCCTCCTCCTACTTCCATCAAGGGAGTTAGGAGCTTTCTTGCGCACACGGGGTTCTACCGAAGGTTCATCAAGGATTTCTCAAAAGTGGTGAACCCCTTGTGCAAGCTGCTAGAAAAAGATGCAAAGTTTGTGTTCAATGAAGATTGCATGAATGCTTTTGAGCTTCTCAAGTATAAATTGGCAACCACTCCCATCATTACCACACCCAATTGGATCTTACCATTTGAGCTCATGTGCGATGCTAGTGACATTGCAGTAGGAGCGGGTTTAGGGCAAAGGGTCAACAAGATATTTCATCCGGTCTGTTATGCAAGCAAAATGATGAATTACGCCCAAGTCAATTATACGGTGACTGAGAAAGAGTTATTAGCCATTGTATTCGCCATAGAAAAGTTCAGGCCATATCTCATGGGTGCCAAAGTAATTGTGCACACCGATCACGCGGCACTCTGTTACTTGATGACCAAAAAGGACTCGAAGGCTAGGTTGATGAGATGGGTTCTTCTGCTTCAAGAGTTTGACCTTGAAATAATTGATAGAAAAGGAAGTGATAATCATGTGGCAGACCACTTGTCCCACTTAGAAGAGGAAGGGAGGCCCACGATGGCCTCGAAATTAATGTTTCGTTCCCAGATAAACAATTCTTCTCCGTGTCTTTGAATGGTATGCCCTGGTTCGTCGATGTGGCTAACTTTCTTGTGACCGGCATTGTCCTGAGTGAGATATCTTCTAACCAACGGAAGAAACTCAAATGGGATAGCTTGGATTATTATTGGGATGAGCCCTATCTTTTCAAGATTTGCAATGATGGTGTGATTCAGAGATGTGTCCCGGAAGAGGAGCAAATGAATATTCTTGATGCTTGCCATTCCTCACCCTACGATGGTCATCATGGTGGGGCGACAACTGCTTCAAAGGTTCTTAGTTGTGTATTTTATTGGCCTACCCTGTATAAAGATGCAAGTGAGCTTGTTAAGAGGTGTGATGAATGCCAAAGAGCTGGTGGAATTTTCAAGAAGGATGAAATGCCTCTCACTACTATTCTTGAGATCGATATTTTTGACGTGTGGGGCATAGACTTCATGGGGCCTTTTGTGAGTTCGTGCGGTAACACTTACATTCTGGTTGCTGTTGATTATGTTTCCAAGTGGGTTGAAGATGTAGCTTTGCCCAACAATGAGGCACGAAGTGTGGTGGCGTTCTTAAAGAAAATATCTTCACAAGGTTTGGCACTCCTAGGGCGATCATCAATGATGGGGGTTCTCATTTCTGCAACAAGGCCTTCGACACTTTACTTTC
>AWOL01S0074089.1:0-11822 GCA_000715115.1 Nicotiana otophora | reverse complement strand
CAGGTTATATTAATCGAATATCTGCCCGAGAGAAAGGTATACCTGGGAACGGGATTGACCCCCAAACTCAGGAAAACACTTATTCAATTTCTTATCGATAACATAGATTGTTTTGCTTGGTCCTATTTAGACATGGCAGGGATCCCACCATGAATAACAACACATCAGCTGAGCTTGGACCCTAGGTTCAAACTGGTGAAGCAAAAAATAAGATATCAGTCCGAGGTAAAACACGCATTTGTAAATGATGAGGTAACTAAACTTCTCAAAATAGGGTCAATTCGAGAAGTAAAATATCCCGAGTGGTTAGCCAACATAGTTGTAGTCCCTAAAAAGGGGAACAAACTTAGAATGTGCATAGATTATAAAGATCTAAACAAAGCATACCCCAAAGATTCTTTTCCACTGCCTAGCATCGATTGCATGATCGATTCCACAGTCGGGCATGAGATCCTTACTTTTCTCGACGCCTACTCTGGGTACAATTTCAAATGAACCCGAAAGACCAGGAAAATACTTCATTTATCACCAAGTACGAGACCTATTGTTATAATGTAATGCCATTCGGGCTAAAAAACGCAGGAGCTACTTACCAATGCCTAGTGAATAAAATGTTCGAAGAACAAATAGGTAAGTCGATGAAAGTTTACATTGATGACATGCTGGTTACGTCCCTGCGCGAAGAGGACCATTTGACTCATTTGCAGGAAACTTTCAAGATCTTAAGGAAATACAACATGAAGCTCAACCCCGAGAAATGTGCTTTCGGGGTTGGATCGAGGAAGTTCCTTGGTTTCATGGTATCGAATAGGGGAATCGAGATCAACCCTGACAAAATTAAGGTCATCGAAGACATCACCGTCGTGGATAGTGTGAAAGTAGTGCAAAGGCTAACCGGACGGATAGCTCCCTTAGGCCGATTCATTTCGAGGTCATCAGATCGAAGCCACAAATTCTTCTCTCTACTCAAAAGGAAGAATGCTTTCGCATGGACCCCGGAATGCCAACGGGCACTAGAATAATTGAAGCGATACCTATCGAGCCCACCACTACTTCACACTCTGAGGGCAGATGAGAAGCTTTACTTATACTTGGCGGTATCGAAAATCGCGCTAAGTGGCATCCTAATTCAAGAAGAGCAAGGTACAAAGTTTTCTGTTTATTATGTAAGTCGGACCTTAGGAGAAGCAGAGACTAGATACCCTCACTTAGAGAAGCACTAATAAGCGCCTCTAGAAAGTTAAGACCATACTTTCAATGTCACCCCATATGCGTTTTAACCACTTACCCACTTCGTAATATTTTGCACAAGCCCGAATTATCCGGTCGATTGGCCAAATGGGCCGTTGAACTCAGTGGGTACGATATCGAATATCAACCCCGTACGACCATCAAGTCCCAAATTTTAGCAGACTTCGTGGCCGATTTCACGCCAACCTTCGTACCCGAAGTTGAAAAGGAAGTCTTGTTAAACTCGGGTACGTCGTCAGGGGTTTGGACCCTCTACACAGATGAATGTGAAGGGATCTGGGCTTGGCATCGTACTGAAACCTCCCACATGTGGCATTATTAGGCAATCCATCAAAACCAATAGATTAACTAACAATGAGGCCGAGTACGAGGCCATGATTGTAGGTCTCGAGCTAGCTAAAAGCCTGGGAGCAGAAGTCATTGAAGCCAAATGTGACTCTTTACTAGTGGTGAACCAAGTAAGAAAAACTTTCGAGGTTCGAGAAGATAGGATGCAAATGTATTTGGACAAATTACAGGTAACTCTATACCATTTCAAAGAATGGACCCTACAACATGTGCCTCGAGAACAAAACTGTGAGGCCAACGCACTCGCAAATTTGTGGTCGTCGGTCGAGGAAGATAAGATCAACTCGGGGACTGTCGTTTAACTCTCGAGATTTGTAATTGAGGAGGGGCATGCCGAAATAAATTCCACGAGCTTAACCTGGGATTGGAGGAATAAGTATATTGAATACTTAAAGAACGGAAAACTCCCATCGAACCCTCAAGAATCGAGGGTTCTATGAACCACGACTGCTCGATTCACGCTGGTTGAAGATGGAACGTTATACAGAAGGACGTTTGGCGGACCACTGGCGGTATGTTTGGGACTAGAAGACATCGATTATGTTTTACGAGAGTCCATGAAGGCACTTGTGGAAACCATTCCGGCGCCGAACCATTAATTCGCAAAATCATCAGAGCAGGGTACTACTGGGATAGCATGGAGAAGGACACTAAGGAGTTCATTCAAAAATGTGATAAATGTCAAAGGTTTGCACCGATGATCCATCAACCCGGAGAGCAACTTCATTCGGTCATTTCNAAATGTCAAAGGTTTGCACTGATGATCCATCAACCCGGAGAGCAACTTCATTCGGTCATTTCTCCATGGCCATTCATGAAATGGGGAATGGATATCGTTGGCCCTCTACCATCGGCTTCAGGTAAAGCTAAATTTATTTTGTTTATGACTGACTATTTCTCTAAATGGGTTGAAGCACAAGCGTTCAAAAAAGTGAGAAAAAGAGGATATAGATTTCATCTGGTACCACATCGTGTGTCGATTTGGGATACCAGCAGAAATAACATGCGACAATGGTAAACAATTTATCGGCGATAAAGTGACAAAATTCCTCTAAGACCATAAAATAGAAAGAATATTGTCCACACCATATCATCCTAGCGGGAACGGATAGGCCGAATCAACGAACAAGATTATCATCCAAAACATAAAGAAAAGATTGAATGAAGCTAAAGAAAAGTGGAGAGAAATTTTGCCCGAAGTCCTTTAGGCATATCGGACAACATCTAAATCTAGTACATGAGCGAAACCATTTTCCTTAGTGTATGTCTCCGAAACTTTAATTACGGTCGAAGTCGGGGAACCAAGCACTAGGTTCCGACATGCATCGGAAGAATCGAACTACGAGGCAATGAATACTAGCCTCGAATTATTAGATGAAAAACGAGAAGCGATACTGGTTCGAATGGCTGCACAAAAATAACGAATCAAAAGGTACTACAACAGAAGAACCAATCTCTGCCATTTCAAGACCGGGGACTTGGTCCTAAGGAAGGTCACCGTCAACACTCGAGATCCTAATGAAGGGAAGCTCGGCCCAAATTGGGAAGGACCCTATCAAGTCCTCGATATAGTCGGAAAAAGGGTCTTATAAACTTGGAGCAATGGATGGAAGACCATTACCAAACAATTGGAACATATCACTTCTCAAACGATATTACTGTTAAGGTATGGTTTTCTCTTCACTATCGTCTATATACGTATATTTGACACTAACTCATTGCAGGAATTCAACAAAAAATATCAAGACCTCTGGTTTCAAATCACGCGTTGTACACTTTTTCCCTTAAGTTTGACTTTTATCCCAAATGGGTTTTTTCGGAAAGTTTTTTAACGAGACAACAACTATGTGCTACCCAGGGACAAATTAATAGTATCCGAGGCTCCTTCGTAATCAACCTCGAATACTGGGGGGCTACCAATTAAATAAAGCAAGTTCGGCACAAGAAAGTTATTTCATATCAAACTCATGTCGAACAAGGTCTCGATAGAGAAAAGTGTAAGGGCTAAATGGTCAAAACGAACCATGCCCACGTAGTTTTGCTCGAACTCTGGCACAAGATACAAACACATGTATAATGATTTATATGGGAGAACTTCTTTTTTTCCAGATATCTCGCACTTTGAAAAGATCTTTCTACTTCATGATTCAAACAGGCTTAAAGGCCAACCGCCATCAAAAGGATTTTTGATACAAGCGATCATAAAAGCCTACGGGCTAAGATATTTTGAGTTCGAGTTCGAAACAATCACTCACTCAATTATTAAAGCCTAAGGGCTATCTTACTTCGAGTTCGAGCAATCACTCACTCGATCATAAAAGGCCTACGGGCTAAGATATTCTGAGTTCGAGTTCGAAACAATCACTCACTCAATTATTAAAGCCTAAGGGCTATCTTACTTCGAGTTCGAGCAATCACTCACTCGATCATAAAAGGCCTACGGGCTAAGATATTCTGAGTTCGAGTTCGAAACAATCACTCACTCAATTATTAAAGCCTAAGGGCTATCTTACTTCGAGTTCGAGCAATCACTCACTCGATCATAAAAGGCCTACGGGCTAAGATATTCTGAGTTCGAGTTCGAAACAATCACTCACTCAATTATTAAAGCCTAAGGGCTATCTTACTTCGAGTTCGAGCAATCACTCACTCGATCATAAAAGGCCTACGGGCTAAGATATTCTGAGTTCGAGTTCGAAACAATCACTCACTCAATTATTAAAGCCTAAGGGCTATCTTACTTCGAGTTCGAGCAATCACTCACTCGATCATAAAAGGCCTACGGGCTAAGATATTCTGAGTTCGAGTTCGAAACAATCACTCACTCAATTATTAAAGCCTAAGGGCTATCTTACTTCGAGTTCGAGCAATCACTCACTCGATCATAAAAGGCCTACGGGCTAAGATATTCTGAGTTCGAGTTCGAAACAATCACTCACTCAATTATTAAAGCCTAAGGGCTATCTTACTTCGAGTTCGAGCAATCACTCACTCGATCATAAAAGGCCTACGGGCTAAGATATTCTGAGTTCGAGTTCGAAACAATCACTCACTCAATTATTAAAGCCTAAGGGCTATCTTACTTCGAGTTCGAGCAATCACTCACTCGATCATAAAAGGCCTACGGGCTAAGATATTCTGAGTTCGAGTTCGAAACAATCACTCACTCAATTATTAAAGCCTAAGGGCTATCTTACTTCGAGTTCGAGCAATCACTCACTCGATCATAAAAGGCCTACGGGCTAAGATATTCTGAGTTCGAGTTCGAAACAATCACTCACTCAATTATTAAAGCCTAAGGGCTATCTTACTTCGAGTTCGAGCAATCACTCACTCGATCATAAAAGGCCTACGGGCTAAGATATTCTGAGTTCGAGTTCGAAACAATCACTCACTCAATTATTAAAGCCTAAGGGCTATCTTACTTCGAGTTCGAGCAATCACTCACTCGATCATAAAAGGCCTACGGGCTAAGATATTCTGAGTTCGAGTTCGAAACAATCACTCACTCAATTATTAAAGCCTAAGGGCTATCTTACTTCGAGTTCGAGCAATCACTCACTCGATCATAAAAGGCCTACGGGCTAAGATATTCTGAGTTCGAGTTCGAAACAATCACTCACTCAATTATTAAAGCCTAAGGGCTATCTTACTTCGAGTTCGAGCAATCACTCACTCGATCATAAAAGGCCTACGGGCTAAGATATTCTGAGTTCGAGTTCGAAACAATCACTCACTCAATTATTAAAGCCTAAGGGCTATCTTACTTCGAGTTCGAGCAATCACTCACTCGATCATAAAAGGCCTACGGGCTAAGATATTCTGAGTTCGAGTTCGAAACAATCACTCACTCAATTATTAAAGCCTAAGGGCTATCTTACTTCGAGTTCGAGCAATCACTCACTCGATCATAAAAGGCCTACGGGCTAAGATATTCTGAGTTCGAGTTCGAAACAATCACTCACTCAATTATTAAAGCCTAAGGGCTATCTTACTTCGAGTTCGAGCAATCACTCACTCGATCATAAAAGGCCTACGGGCTAAGATATTCTGAGTTCGAGTTCGAAACAATCACTCACTCAATTATTAAAGCCTAAGGGCTATCTTACTTCGAGTTCGAGCAATCACTCACTCGATCATAAAAGGCCTACGGGCTAAGATATTTTGAGTTCGAGTTCGAAACAATCACTCACTCAATTATTAAAGCCTAAGGGCTATCTTACTTCGAGTTCGAGCAATCACTCACTCGATCATAAAAGGCCTACGGGCTAAGATACTTTGAGTTCGAGTTCGAAACAATCACTCACTCAATTATTAAAACCTAAGGGCTATCTTACTTCGAGTTCGAGCAATCACTCACTCGATCATAAAAGGCCTACGGGCTTAGATATTCTGAGTTCGAGTTCGAAATAATCACTCACTCAATTATTAAAGCCTAAGAGCTATCTTACTTCGAGTTTGAGCAATTACTCACTCGATCATAAAAGGCCTACGGGCTAAGATATTTTGAGTTCGAGTTCGAAACAATCACTCACTCAATTATTAAAGCTTAAGGGCTATCTTACTTCGAGTTCGAGCAATCACTCACTCGATCATAAAAAGCCTACAGGCTTAGATATTTTGAGTTCGAGTTTGAAACAATCACTCACTCAATTATTAAAGCCTAAGGGCTATCTTACTTAGAGTTTGAGCAATCACTCACTCAATCATAAAAGGCCTACAAGCTAAGATATTTTGAGTTCGAGTTCGAAACAATCACTCACTCAATTATTAAAGCCTAAAGGCTATCTTACTTCGAGTTCGTGCAATCACTCACTCGATCATAAAAAGCCTACGGGTTACGACACTTTACTTCGAGTTTGAAACGGTAACTCGACTACTAAGCCCGTGGGCTACTTTTATTTCAAGTTCGAGCAAACACTCACTCGACCATAAAGGCTACGAAGGCCGAATTCGATGAAATCGCCTAAATCCTTATAAAAACATTCGCAAGGCATGAATAAAATATTCATAAGGCAAGAAAGCAGAAGGAAGTCAGTAAAAGAAAAAGATATTAGTATAAATATACAAAGATTGTTTACGTGAATAAATGCAACATAAAAGCTAAGGGATAAGCTTTTGGGTTATCATCGAGAGCGGTCTCTTCTCCGCCGGGCTCCCCTCGCTCTTGCTACCATCATCACTATCATCACCATCAGAATCCAAGGCTTCGGCATCAGCTTCGAGTTCTTTGGCCCTTTTTATCTCTTCAGCAAGATCGAAACCTCGAGCGTGTATCTCCTCGAGGGTCTCCCTCCGAGATTGACACTTAGCAAGTTCGGCAACCCAATGTGCTCGAGTGTCGGCAGTATCTGCTGCCTCTCTTGCCTCTATTTGAGCAGCCTCGGCATCGGCTCGATACACGGCAATAGACTTTTCCGCCATGACTTTCGATGACTCAATCTCCACCTTGGCCTCAACAAGACTTGCTTCAAGCTCCTCGATCCTCTTGGCCTGAGCCGAACCTTTTTGCTTGATGCTTTGAAGCTGAACATTGGCCGATGATAATTTGACCAAGATTTCTTCTTTTTTTACAGCCAGGCGGTCGATAGTCTCCTTCCACCGATCACATTCGGCCTTGATTTGATCGAATTTTTCCCGAAGCAACCCGATCTTTTCAACCTTTTGCTGCAACTGAGATAACGAAGGGTTAGCTTCCACAGTTGGGTCAAACCCATACTCTAACAGAACGAGGCTCACCTGCTTATCTAGTTCGGCCTCTTCTTCACGAGACTTAATCTGCTTGGAGGTCCCTTATAACCTCGTTCTTTTGGCCGCAAAGAAGCCGCAAAGCATCTCTCTCCCCTGAGACCTTCTGAAGCTCGACCTCATACTGTCTAAGGTCGACTCGAAACTTACTAATGGCCTACACAGAAGGGAAAAAACACAAATCAGGTATAGAAAAGAACGAAGAAACCAAGCGGAGTAAAATCATTACCCGAGAAATGAAATGTTGGGCCTCTTCTAGGAGAAGAGAAGCGTCACTAATATCGGAGGCATCACCGACTCTAGTGAAGCAATCTCAAAAAGGATCCCCTACACTAGAGCCTCCACCCATATCGGGGGTCTTCAATTCTCGAGCTTCCTTTAACGCCTCCTCAAAAAAAGTCGGAAGAGAAGGCAAATAACACACTATCATGGTCCCGAGAGAATCGCTCGGGACGCTCTGATCGAGACTCAGGGTATCGGAACCGGCCCCGACCAGTGTAGCCGTCATCGACTCAGAAGGTATGGTGACCTCGATAGCTTTCGCGGATCGGACCACTAAAGCCAAAACATCTTCTTCTTCTTCTTCTTTTTCTTCTTATCTCAGTCGTTGGACCGAGTCCATCGGAAGAGCGATTGCCTTCCTCCTCACCCTTCGAGTTTTGGGCTTGAGGTCCTCTGACCGAGAGACAACTTTTTGCTTTTTATCTTTCCCCAGTTTCGGGATCGGGGACTTGGTTCCTTCCTCACCACTCGAAGGCCTCAAAACGGCATCCTTGGTTACGCCTGCATAAAAGGAAGTCAGTAATAAATGGAGCATAAGAAATGTTTCGAAAAACATGAGAAGTGACATTTACCATGATTCTTGGCCTTCCACCTACCTTTCTCCAAATCACGCCAAGCGCGTTCGGCATAAGAGGAGGTCGAGGCTAACTTCTGAACCCAATCCTCGAGGTCGGGTACCGCTTGTGGCATCCAAGGGGCAGCTGTGGCAGCTGTATATCGGAGGGGGATATCGGATAGAATCAGAGAAAGATACGAAAAGCAACACCTTATGAAAATCACTTACGGTCAAAATTCCAGTCCTCGGGAATGACATCTTTTCTTCCGGGATAAGGTCACGGGTCCTCACCCGATTAAAACGGCCCATCCAACCCCGATCCTTGTCTTCGTCGATGCTCAACATTAAAGCTTTCGATGCCTGACGATGGAGCCTCATTAGTCCTGGAAAGATTTGAGGCCGATACAATCATATGGGGTGATTTAGGGTGAAATCTAGCCCCCCGGCCTTGTTGGAGAAGAAGCGAAGTAAGGTTACTATGCGCCATAGAGAAGGATGAATTTGACCGAGGGTGACGTGATATCTTTTGCAAAAATCAATGATCACTGGGCCGACGGGACTCAACGTGAAGAGGTAAGTATAAACACTTAAAAATCCCTCCACATGAGTGATGACGCTCTCTTCTGGAGAGGGAATTTGCAACACAACCTTGGGACCCCAGTTGCAGTCTTTCCTCACAGCCTCGAGATGACCCTCTGTTATCGAGCATGTACATCGACATATGCTCACATCGACCCGGAACCGACGAAGGATTTTCAACCTTAAAATCGATCTTCAGAGTACATGGGCAAGGAACATACTCGTGGGGAGGCGGCTCCACCGACGCCTTGTCGCCGGACAACCGTGAAGAGGAAGCTTTCTCCTTGGAACTACTTATAAATTCAACTATATCCGACTTTTCGGGTAAACACTATGCTTTGACGAAAATGACATAAGCAATTATATGTAGTAATACAAACAACAAAGGATAGAAGTTCTCAAAAATATTTTTAATAACTTTCAAGACATTAAACTTTCTCATTTTTGCACCATATATATAGTACTAGACAGCAAGTAAGCTACTAGGGTCACCTCTACATCGAAGAATCCATCAGAAACCAACATATACAAAACGACTAAAACATCATATGGTTGGTGATTTTTCCAACGATTTAGTCTAAACCTCACACTATTATATATACAATCTTAAATTCCTTCATTTCAGAAAGTGTTTGAAAACATTTTTCATCTCATAATGCTAGGCATGGACAGGTCTCTTCCACCAGGATTTAGATTTCACCCTACTGATGAGGAGCTTGTTATCTGAAGAAGAAGGGTCTCAGCTTCCTATCCAGATCCAGTAATCTCTATAATAGCCGATATCGATCTCTACAAGTTCAACCCATGGGAATTACTATACATTGTAAGTCCTTTTTCAATGTTTGTGTTTATTTTTAATAACTGTAGTATAAGCGCAAGCTTGCGCACCTTGATTAGTCCATCAAGTATTTGTTATCACCACCTATTCAGATATCTGGTAACCCTCATGTCTACAAAGGAATAGGCAGATGGAACTGTTAAACCACGCCATAGGAGCACACCTATCTTTAATTTATTTCTAAAAACACTGCAAATTAGAAAGAAGTATTAGTTGGTGTTTTATAGTTTAGAATACCAGATGATCTATGTAGCAATTACTCATCATTTTTCTAATATATGTTACTCCAGGCAATAGGCCTATTTTGGAGAGAGAGAATGGTTTTTCTACAGTCCCCAGTGCAGAAAATATCCTAATGGTGTTCGTCCTAACAGATCAGCTGCATCAGGGTCTTGGAACTGACAAACCGATTCTTTCTTCTATTACATCGCAGTGCCTTGGGGTTAAGAATACCCTCGTTTTCTATATTGGTCGTGCTCCAAAAGGAACCAAGCTAAGACTGACTGGACGATGTACGAGTATAGGCTTGTTAATTATGGCCATACTTCTTTGAGGTCATCAGAAGGATCAATGAGGGTAAGCTGCCATGCTTTCTCTAACACTACCGAAAGAACAAGAATAATACAATGAAAAACAGTGTACATACAGGCTACATCAACTTCATTGGTTTGTACTATTTCATGAATGTGTAGCACTGAGATATATATATATATATATTGTTGGTCAAGACATAATTAAGTTACAACTTAAATATTTAGACGAGACCGTCACACAATTCAATATAGTATGGAGATCCTAAGTTCAAGTGTTTGCTCAANATATATATATATATATATATATATATATATATTGTTGGTCAAGACATAATTAAGTTACAACTTAAATATTTCGACGAGACCGTCACACAATTCAATATAGTATCCAGATCCTAAGTTCAAGTGTTTGCTCAATGAAAAGAATCAAGTCCATCCAGCAAGTGTTTGCTCAGTTAATTTAAGCTTTTATGAGATGGTCGCACAATTTAACAAATATGAACTAATTACGTAATGGGTTCTATGTAGAGTTAGTTGTAGAAACAACTCCATGGATCAAAAAATTGAAAATGGTGCAAACATGAACCATGGGTCTTTTCCTAACCATGTTGATGGCTGTGAGAAGAAGGCTGGTAGAGCTGAAGAAATGAATTACAAGTTGAGAGACATATATATATGCACAGAAAAGTGATTATTTAAATTTACATGGATATATAGACTACAAACAGGTGGTTCAATACAAGAGACCATCAAAAGAGTTCTTTCCCTTGGAGCTTTAGATGAACAAGTTGCAATGTTTCCAAACAAGATCGAGGCTCCATTCTCTCACAATTCATGAATGACTAGTATTTTTGAGATCTCATTTGACACGCAGAACCAGCTTTGTGGTGTTGTTTTTGCACCATGTCTGCTCTGATGGAAAATTGAAGCTGCAACTTTACTGGAACCACAAGCATTATAAGATTTTTGTTCTTTTACGGTGTCCGTGAAACATTTTTCATGCATAAAATATCTGCTGTATAAATAGTGGAAAGAAACACAACGCCAATAAAAGTTGGTGTCCTATGCATTAGCTGAATCTCAAACCTTTTTAGCCCCCAAATTACAAATTCCAGGTTTTAAAATAAATATTATTATTATTCCCTTTGTTTCAATTTTTTTTTCAATTTATAAACTTTTGGTAGTTTAACTCGGCAAGTATTTTGTTTTTTTGAAACTTTTGATCTTAAAAACTTAAAGGGTAAAAGCTGTGTAGGACCATGATATTTGTGTAGTTACTATAAAAATTTCTGTAAAATAGGTAAAATAAAAAGGTTAAAGTTGAATTATTTTCAAATATAGAAATATATAAAAAAATTTTGATAGACTAACCAGAAAAATGTGTCATATAAATTGATAAATTTTTGATAACCCAAAAATATTATATTTTGGATAAGTGGAAATACAATTTTGTGATAATTAGTTGGTTAAATTATAATTCCCTTCCATTTAATGTTAGTAATGATTTTTTCAATATAATGAGATTGGTTTAACATTTTATCATGAGTTGGATAGAATGAAAATTAAAAAATCGAATAGCTTTTCACAGATAAAGAACTTTACTGATTATGTTAAACAACTTGTTGTGTCCTCAAAGAGTGACTGGGGCAAAGGAGAAACAATCTAATTAAAGTGACAAGTTAGAATA